>JARVZY010003375.1:0-25727 GCA_030686995.1 Artemisia argyi | reverse complement strand
AACAGCATATCTAAAGGCGTCTCTTAGTTTACTTAGATAGCACTCTTCAATCTTCAACGAAATTAAAGAGTTACAACAGTTTTTTGCAAGAAGTGTAAGATCTTCCGCATTAGAAATTTCCATATACGTAACATGTAACTTTTCCAAAACTGTGCTATTCAATGCCAATTGATGTAACCAAGTGGCGTCGTTCATATTAACAAAATAAGAATATACCAAACACAAAGTTCTCAATTGGTTACAATACTTAGAGACATGCATTAATCCATCTGCCGAAAACCCTTTACACTTCTTAATCACCAAACTCCTTATATCCTTACCACGTGTTCTTGCCAATTTCTCGAGATCTTCATCATGAAGAAGTAGACGACGGATATGAAGTTCTTTCAAATTGCTAAATCCGAGAGCTACTTGTACAATCCATGGGGTGATTCCCATATCATGATAAGTTATTTTTCTAGAATCAGACGGGCGACCTTTCAGCGTTAACGACTCTATAAATGGGAATCTTTTACTTAAAGAGGCAGGGTTTGGGTAGTAAAGTGTGTGGACGGTTACGCGCTTACGCGTAATGCCATCAGTCGCATAACACTTACGGGAAACTAAGGACACAGAGTTTCGGTCCTCAATGTTGTGTATATAAGGTATAACTAAGTCTAAAACTTGCTCCCCCACTTCAGTTTTTTGGGGCTTGGGTTTGGGAGTCTTTTTGGTTGGTGCCATTAAGGTTTCAAAATTCAACTAACCCTTAACACTAATAATCACATAAAAAACTAATAATAATTAAAAAAAAAAAAAAAAAAAAAAAAAACCCTAAAATGAATGAAAAAAAAAAGCTAACCAAACAGCTTAACTAACCACATGTGAAACCCTTTTTTCTTCTTATAACAATCAATAACATAACCTAATCACAACCCCATAATAAAATACAACATTTATGAAACTGAACAAGATCAAATCATTGAAGATGATGGCTAAATATTAAGAAAAAAATGATGGCTGATTCTGATGGGTTTTTTTAACAGATGATTGTGTGTGTTTTGATGGTGTAATTAGTGTGTGTGTGTGTGTTTTATGACTTAGGTCACTCAAAACATTAGTGCAGTTTGGTACAGTAGTAATTAAGAGGGGAGAATGGGAGATACTCGGAAATAAAGACAAAATGGAAACATGGATCTCTAATTTCCGTTTATCACCCTTCACTTTAACTAATGTCACAAAACTCTCTACTTTATCAAATTATATGAATATATAAAAAATTCAGTATCTTTAATTATCGGAATATTTACTTTCTAAAAAGTTTACTACAATAAACATCTTGAAAGTATGGTCAAAACCAAAATGAAATTAGATATTTTACTTTTTTAAAAGTTTACTACGTAGTACTAGAAAGATGTTTAAAATAAATTTTTTTGCACGTGAACCGGTTTGTAGCCTGAATTTTACTTTGTTCAAAACTCGAACTTGAACCAATGCGTAACTAGATTGAACCAAAAATTCACTTTGGAAAAGTGTAGAAATCGCATTTTGACAACAATGTACAATAGATTTTAACTTTTTTTTTGAACGGCAAAGACAACTTTAATAGAACTAGCAAGAAGCTAACAAGAATTACATGGGTTTAGAAAGAGAAATACAAGGGTTACAAATCCATTCAATCCATTTTGGTTTAATTTTCTTTTGCCTAAAAGTGATCCAGCTGTGTGAGTAGAGCTTGATATTAGCTAAGATGAGATGTTTGTTGGGCCGTTTGGTAGCAAAAACCATGTCGTTGCGGAATCTCCATAAGTACCAAACAGTGGTTTGCACCACTACATCGAAGAAGATCTTTATGCTGCCAGGGACAGGAGCTGTATCAGCAAGAGTGATAGCATCTTGAAGAGTAGCGATTGAGATACTATTAATTTGCCACCAATCAATGATACCTTTCCAAATATCTTTTGCAACATCACATTCCACGAATAGATGCTCTTTTGTCTCAATCGCCTCATCACATATTAGGCACAGAATGGAGTGAAGATCAATTCATCTCAAGTCTAGGTTTGATCTCGTGGGTAGCCTTTTGTGGGAAGTTCTCCAAGTAAAAGTGTTGATTTTGAGTGGAAAATTTTTATTCCATCAAGTGGGGATATTGGACGGATGATGGTTGTATGCCTTGTTACTAATTTATGCTCTCATGCCTTTAACTGTAAAAGCCGGTGTGTCATCTTACAAACATTCCCAAGTATCAGGCAGGAAGGGATAGGCGAAGCTGGGCTACCAAAGAGCAGAGATCTGAGAGCTCTTGAAATTCAGCTGGAGATATTATTGGCCTGGTCCATGACCACTTGAAAACGAGGCCTCTTAAGTTGTTAGGACCAGTATTCTGCTGAGGGGCACTTGCAGTACTTACAGGTTCACAATTAGGATGATGAAATAAAGGTGCTCTTTCACTTACGAGGCATGATTGATTGGCTTCTAGACGAAAGAGTCTTGGGAAAGTTTCTTTTAGAGAAGAGCCTCCTAACCGTTATCAAGCCAAAAGCATGTATCGCGTCTATTTCCTATTTTTTTCTTAAAGATTGAGGGGAGGTGAATATCGATTTTCATGAGCTCATCTTTGAGCTTGACAATTCGGTACCATGGACCTGATTTAGACTTAATGATAGACATGTCATTGAGGCCACAATCTCTACCATGTATAGATCGAATTATTTGACTCCAAAGTGCATGATCTTCATTGTGAAATCTCCACCACCGCTTGCAAAGCATTACTTGGTTACTCGAATGCAAATCACCAATGCCGATACCTCCTTTGGATGTAGGTAAGGTAGCTTTGTTCCAAGCAATCCAAGATATCTTTTTACCCTCCATTGATTCTCCCCAAAAAAAGTTCCTTCTAATTCCTTCAAGTTTATCAATTACTGTTGTAGGAGACTTGAAGGTTGAGAAGTAATATACGCCAAGGTTACCAAGAACGGCCTTTATTAAAGTGAGTCTGCTGAATAGATGAAATTAAAGACCATCATGCGCCGCATCTGATATTATCATGTGCCGCATATAAAATGTAAAACCCTAAAATTCCGTTTCTCCTAAATTCCCATATAATTTGAAATTTTTTTCTAAGTATGTGAACTTAACCTAAGTTGTTGAACTTTATAAAATTTGAAAGCTACTTAATATTAATCATATCACTTATGAACATGAAAATCAACACAACATGTCCTAATATCAAATACATCACACGTTAACTTGTTCCATCATAGGCTGAATATTATTTAAATGTGTACACAACATGTAACTAATGAAATAAAGGTGTAATGCATTTGAATTTTTGGAAACAAATCTTGGTCTCCTTTGACTCCCTAGAACTCGGCCAATTATTCCCCCTATATCTCCCATTTTCCTCTCATTTAGTTAACCGAATATTCACACCAAGTAAAAACACAGTAAACCCTAATAACAAAAAGGTGACGGCAACATTTCTTCCTGCTCAAAGTCGATCCATCAAGAGGTGGTACGAGAGGTTCAAGTTGGTGGTGATCGTGGGCATGATTAGTTCGAAGAAGGTTGGTTGTTTTCGAGTCGACTTGGGTTTTGGTTTTGTGATTCCTCGGTTCTGTTCCATCCGATCACACAAGAAGGTAAAGAGTATCAACCTTTGTTCTTCTTCCTTTCGTTTTGATCTCATCACACTCGTATAACATATCACATGAACAAGTAATAAATCGACTATGATATACGTTGGGGTATACGAATAAAACGTGGCATAAAATGATAAAAACTAGTTCGCATGAATTCATTCAAGTGTAGTATAAAATCATGAATATAAGAAATGAGTGTGTCGACTTCGGTCAGGTGAATTTCTCTTTTCGATTCTGCTGTGGTAATACGCTATATATCTGGTCATTATGATAGTACTTGTTCCGTTAAATAGCAACTGAATAACGATACCATACATGAAATCATAGAAGTGTGAATCTGATATGTCGATCTTTGTTCCTGTTTGGTTATTCGAATATGTTTTGTGTCGCGATATAAGACCACCCTGGGTTGTGTTTTGTTGCTTTTGGTGTCGAGATAGGTTATGTTTGAGTCGTGTTTTAAGAATATTATGTGTGTCGACTTTTATGTCTGTTTTGGCTATACGATTCTGGTCATTATATACACTTTAAATTTGGTCATTTAAGCACTTATGGGCTCATTAAAACATGACTAACCTGGAAGTAAAACATGGATAATTTAACAAGGGGACATGCATGTTGTTATATGTGGGTATAACATGTGGGTATGGTGACTTAAGGCTAGAAACATGCATGCGTGAGTATTTAAACAAATAAAATGTGTGAGTGTGAGTATTTAAAAAGAAAATGTATACGTGTATATGGTATGAGATGGGTACATGCATAATGATTTTGGCTAACAATGATAGTGTCGAGTTTTGGTTCTAAATAAACGAGGTCGAGTGGGTTTATGCATGTGTATACGAAATATCTCACATAAAATGATAGAAAAGGTCACATAAAATTACGAAAATATAGAACCGATACATGTCGATCTTATTGCTGTTTTGGAGCCTTCGTACCGTTGGTGATAGATATTCTGTTTCGGCTTTGCGACACCCATTTTAACCTCTAAAAGATGCATTAAAATTTGGACAAAAAAAAAATAATAAAACCTAAATAATAACGATGGGATACATGTTCATATACGTAATTGAATCTGGTCTTTGAGGAGTTAGCATGACATGTAAGAATATGTTTGCAACCAGAATTGAAACTAAAGAAAATATGAGGCATACATGTTAAATGTAGTGGACAAGAGTTTAGTATATATATGTGTGCATGAATATCAGTTTTGGTACTAGTACTTCATATATACACGTATGGGTGTGTAATATTATATCTGTTTGAGTTCATAAAATGTATACATATGTGTGAATCGAATAAAAGAGTTAGACTTAGGATCAGTTGGTTTCATTAATATGTGTTGCTTTACTATTTCATGCGCGTAGAATGATAGTGTGGAGTATGTAATGTGGGTGCACTTGTGAGTGCTTAAACATACTTTTGTGGACGTCGCGGCATTATTTAATGTCGTGTATGCATATAAATAAATTATGGACTACGGGGTCTAAAATTATTGTTTTGATATAAAATTATAGTATAAACCTTAAAATAATTTTATTTGACATTTTTAATAATCAATTCTGATAATTTACATATATGACCCTAAAATTTACTAAATTAACATATTAAACCCAAAACTACCATATTCGTCATTTTAACCCTTAAAGATTATTTAATTGACCTTTATAACCCTAAAGTATAAAGTTACTAATTCGGAAAACTTACTAAATATGGAAACTTACTAATTCGGGAATTTGCTAAAAATATAAAGTTACTTAAAATGATTAAAGTTACTATTTTTGGAAAGTTACTATATTTGGCAAGTTACTCAAAATGAAAAGTTTCTAAAAATAGAAAGAAACCTAAAATGAGTAATCTGATTTAAAATGAACTTATGAATAATAAAGCCGATCATTAATTCGTGTAGATTCGCTGAAGAAGGAGTAACTTTCGATCCTTATGTGTTCTGATGTGGTTTCATTTGCGGTATAAGGTACAGATATTCTATCCCTTTTCAGTAGGGACTTCTCATGACTTTCTTTCGATCCTTGACACTGCTAAGATTCCCTTCAGTTATGCCATTGCTATGTTCCCCATTTGATATGATTGATATGATCCATTTAATATGATTCGTTGATATGATCTATTTGATATGAGCCTTGCTATGATACCTCTGATTTGATTCTGATTTTCTATCCATTTTGATTATAATTATGTGATTGTGAGATTCTGTTATATTATGCTCTGGGAGCATTCTGTTCTGTCATGCTCTGGGAGCATTTTGTTATGGATAGCCTTGCTTTGTCTGTTCTGATATGTATGATTCTTATGCCCGAGTTTTTAGTCTACTCATGGAGGTACCATGGGCGTGTCATTGAGGCACCAATGGCATGACACTATCTGGGGCGGTGTGATTAGTCCCCGGCGTCCCCGTCTGATTATGATATGATATGAGATCTCTTGGCCACTTTATATATGATTTGTTTGTGGGGGGCGTATGGATGCATCCTAGGTTTTGTTTTGATATGATATGATATGATACGATTTGGTTTGGTGACTGGCTGTACGTGCCTTGTACCCCTTTCACGTCTGGTACTTGGAGGTCGCCCCTCTATGTACACCCTATGAATTGACGGATATGTGATTATGTGATTTGAGACCTATTCGAGTATCTCGTTAGGTCGGCTCGTGGCTTTCCTATGTTTCGTATGTCTATTCGAGTATCTCGTTAGACGCGCCTTTGTTGATACGTGCTCTATGATTCTGATTATTCTTCCACTTGATATCTTTATGATGCTTCATTCATTTGACTCATGATATTTGTTCAGTTGATCATTGATCTCTTATGCATTTGACAGATGATATTCGTTTCAGCCGGAGCTTAAGATTTCTTTTCTTATACTTATATACGTTCCGATTATTCGTTTTGTTATATATCTGTTCACTGGGCTTTTTAAGCTCAGCCGCATTTCTTTTCCTGCGGCAGGTTTTAGGTTGGAAGCTGGGATTGAGTGAAGAGTGCATAAGAGCTCTTAGTGGACCACCCTGATGATTAGATACCATTTGCTTCTGGATTAGATTGGGTTTTAGCTTCAGTTAGATTTAGATGGATTTGTAATTCAGTTTTGGATTTCATCTTGTATAGAGTTAGCTTTTCATTTGTTATCTTAGAATACCTTTGTATTATTATGTTTATAAGTCTTCCGCTTGCGTTTGTTTGTTCTGATAGACACCATAATGTGGCATTTTGACCCGTGTTGGGTTGGGGTGTTACATAAAACTTTGGTCAACGAAGAAGAATCAACTTGTTCTACTCCAGATACGCCGCATCTCATTATCAACATCCGCCGTATCACTATCAAGATTTCACCAAATACAATCCAAGATGTTGATGGACATGCGCCGCATAAAGATTCAAGATACGCCGCATCTGAAGATGGTGTACGGATATTACAGAATATATTAATCTTGGACCCTATGCAAAGTTAAGTAGATGCGCCACATCTACTTAGTCAATGCGCCACATCTACCTCTCAGACAAAAAACTATAAATACCCCAAGACCTAGACGAATTTGGTGTGCAACAAAACCCTAAGGAGACGAATTCAGACGACAAGACACACCCTAAACAATGATTTTAGAGCAGTAAGAAGGTCATGCATGTATTTAATTCATTAAGTAGTTTTGTTTTATTGTATTAGTAAACTATAATCCATCAGGATTGATGGGTTGTTGGCCGCCATACTGCTCCCCTTAAAATTGCTTTCCCATCGATTATCAGTTTATATGATGTTTTCTTGGTGACTTGTATATGTGCTTTGATAACCTCTGTGTCTAGTTGTGTTTTGTTTAGGCTGCCATACCCCCTCCACGCTTACTTATCTAGCGCCTAGAAAGTAAGATAGGCATAAGTGATCATTAAAAGTTTACTCGCCTATAATTAGGATCCAACGAGAGAGAAGAGTTTACGGTACTCATCATATAAAACTAGCCATAAAACAAGTAACAAACTAGTTAACAAAAGGACAGAACTTCTATCTGTGTACGTGTTAGTCTATCGCTGTTTTTTTCTTATTAGTTTTATTATTTTAATTAAATAACCAAAACTGTGCTAGTCTCTCAGACTAAAAACCCCATTTGCATTAGATTAGATTGTAAAACCAACTTAGTATATTAATAATACTGATTAGATTAACTAGATATTACGTTCCACTCTTAGTGATGACGCTTTGCTTACCACTATATACATATTGATTGGGTACACTGCTCGTTAGTGTGTGTGTTATAGGATAAGTCGGCTAAATATAAATGTAAAAACTTGAATAGGCAAAATCACTCTATACTACACGTGACACAACACAGCATCAACCGTTATCACCGCTTTTTTCACAGCTTTTCCAAGGTAAAGTTCAGCAGTTTCTTCATCTTGTCAAGAATCATTGACTAAATTTCTTCCGCCGCTAATTGCAACTTTTTACCCTTATAGGAGGCGAGAATCTTAGGTGTGTCGGATATCCCTTGTACGACCCTAAAAGACCACAACTTCATGTCGGCCTGCACTATGGAATCCGTGAATCTCCTTCCATTCAACCTCTTTGTATCTGAAAATTTAATGATAATTAGGCTATAACAGAGCCAAAATAGTCAGTCAACAAAGATTTTGGTTCCCTAGAGCATCACTAAGACTAGATATTTTCAAAAAATTATCAGAACACGTAGTAGATTTTAGCACTTAAGTCCTAGCAACATTAACAAACGTAACCCTTGTTAGCAGCCCAACTAATACTAAGTTTGGTATCAAGGTGTTTGCTTACAACTAACAAACATAACCTTCAGAAAATGGCATCAGGTCCAAGTTGAGTACACCATACAAGGTTCATCCCGACCATCCCAACGCTGTGTTTGTTATATTCAAGCTTCCGTTGTCATTTAGTTCAGAAAGAGTGTGCGTGTTTGGTTAGGTTTAGTTTCTTATAAGTTCGAATGTCGGTGTTCCTTTTTAAGTTGGTTCGAGACAAAACATGTATTAAGCAACTCCACAATCATATTTAAGCTGTTTCAAAGAGCCTCAATAAAGTATTTTGAGCTTATAACACTTAAAACAACATATATACTTATTACAGGGGTGTTTGGGAGAGCATATTTTTGGCCTATGCACAAAATGTACCAAGCTGTACAAAATAAACCAAAGGTTACCCATAGACTCCTCTAAAAAAACATTATCTACGAGGGCGTTTTTTTTTTTTTTTTTTTTTTTTTTTTTTTTTTTTTTAATTATTTATTTATTTATTTATTTTTTTTATGCTACCGCTTCTAAAAAGTACTTATTAGTTGCTTAAAGGTAAACACTTGCGAAACTAGTGCTTAGATTTGCTTATTTGGCAAAACAATGTATAAATACTTGGAAACAATAACAATTTGTCGTAAAATTTCAATCAAATCATGTATATAAGGTTGTAGGTTAAAGATGGTAAAAAACATATTTAAGGTTATTTAAAAAATAGGCACCTGATGCGGCTTATTTCGCCTCAAAATAAGCAGATTAGCATAAGCAACACTTTTGATGACAGAAAACTACTTCTGCATAAAAATAAGCTAATAAGCAAAAAAATAAGCAATCCCACAATTTTCTTCTGCTTATTCACAAAATGGTTGGTTTAACGACCTTCACCAATCCCACATATTACTTTTGTTGTTCAGGTTATTGTGACATAAATGAAGTGACATTTTCCTTGTTCAGGGAGAGGGCGAGTCATTTTCGCTTAGATGTACGAGGCCTAACCGGGTCATCCCGTGACCGTTTCCCACTCTTTGAGTGACAACCCTCAAATATATACCTAGTGATGTTTGAACTGTTCACCTCTTGTTAGGAGATCGAGTGCTTACCTCTAGGAGATCAAGCTTATTGTGACATAATAAACTTATATAAGCTCAAACCACCAAATGGCCTAGTGGTAAAGCCCTTCACTTCATCACAATTGGTATATGGTTCAAACCTCACCAGGTACATATTTGAGGATGGCCAAGGATAGGTTTGGAAACGGTAATGGATAACTCAAGCCGCGTACATTAGAGTCAAAGACTCGTCCTCACCGGTTAACCTGAAGAACCTACAACCTGACCAAGGAAAATCCGCTTTAAACTTATATAACCTCACAAGTTAAAAATACGCCAAAAAAATAGGCTCATAAAACATAAACCTAAAACACCTAAGCTCGTAAGCACAAAAATAAACTTAAACAACACCCCCTAGGCTGTTCTAAAAAACAAAAAAAAAACAACACCCCCTAAACTAACATCCAAATTCTTTAACCCGAAAAAAGTTTCAATGTATGTTCTAACATAAGTAAAATAAAAAAATACTAACCAGCCAAAATGACTAAAAAGTAAATAGAAAAGATACAATGGTATTAATGGTGATGCTCAGTTTCAGTTTATAGCTTGTACTTCTTATTTCCTAGCTTTATTTGTTTTTCAAGCTTTCTAAAAAGTAATAAATGTAAAATAGTAAAGTTGTTATTTGAGTTAACTATACTTGAATAATGGTTATTTGGGTCAGTCAGGTTTTAGAGAAGAAAAACCTTCTCAGGCGAGACCTTAATAAGTGTTTGGGTTATTTGGGTATGAGTTAATCTGGTTTAGGTTAACCTCGAATAAGGCCTTTTGTTACAATAAAATAAGAAAAATGGGTAAATTGTCCATAGAAAAACAATGTAATATACGAAGAATTTAAAGAATTTATAATGCATGTTATTCGGGTTAACCGGAACGTGAATAAGGATAAAATTCTCACCCGAGATCCGACTCTAATAAGAGTTTGGGTCAATCCGAAACCCCGAATATTGGTTTTTAACCTATGTAGCCCGACCTGAATAAGCTCGTTTGGACTTGAGTTTGACGAGTTTGGATATATTTGACACCCATTGGCTATTCTAGACACCAGAAGAGTACACAACTCTAATAAGAGTTCCGATTAATCCGAAAACCCAAATAATGGTTTAATCCGTTCGAGTTTTAGATGTACATTTCATTCATATGATTATACACAAGATATTGATTTGAGCATCTCATACATGTGTTGAGATTGAAATAGTAGTAAAATGTTACTTTTTTTTTGGAACATCAGTAAAATGTTACTTTAAACGTGCATAAAAACTATTGAATTGACATGGGATTTGAGGCTTTGAGCCTTTGAGGTAGCAACTTTACTTATATTAGGAATAACGACTCGTGTAGAATTTGAACTTGAATCCATTCAGGACATGCCCGTAGTGTCAATCAAGTATGTAGCTAATTTTATTAAACAAACATGTTTCAACTTCAAGATTCATAAGGTAGTATGTAGCTATTTATAAGACTTGTGTGGGCGCAGCTGGGATTTTCACAAGTTAGTATGTAGCTATATAATCTTGGTATGTTTAGTCAAATCATCTTCAATGCAGCAACAAGAATAGCAGCAAAATAAACATAGACTAAAAAAAAATCTAACTCTCCTTCTGCAACCATAGACTATATTTTCTTATGTTTCTAGCTTTCTTGCTGGGTCAAAATGGGTAGATTTTTTCAGCATATGTCGAAGTGGGTTAGATCGACACATAAACAATTGTTTATCACTCTGCGTACCATATAAACGACGAATATCTAATAATACATTTAAAAACTCTTTTGATCCCACTGCATTAAATATGTTGCAAAGTAAATAAAATGAGTGACATGAAGTGATTATGCCCGTAGTGCATACACCACAAACAGAAAAAAGCTAATACCAGTATTGACAAACAAGTCATTCCATATGCGAATTTTGAGTTTAAACATTTCTATCATCTCAATCTCTTTTTTCTTAGCTGTTTCAGTTTCACGCCATTACATCAACTTCTACCTTTCTTCATAAAATTGTCAGTGGTTGGAGACTTCCTTTTCGACTTGCTCCTTCCTATATGAGTCAATAAAGATTAACAGATTCAGGGTGATAGTAAGAAAGGTGGAAACATATATTTAATTGACATTTAAAAACTGACAAATTTACTTTTCTGTCAATTATAAAGATTTACACATTCACGAAGTGCCTTGGAATGTACACAGCTCATAATTGTGATCTACGTTTACTAGTAATTTCAGACTATATTTTCCCATGTCTTCTCACTAATATCATTAGCTTTCGGTTTCCTTATATGTTGTATATCCCCTGCACTCAAAGTGTGGATGACTATGTAATCACCATCAGCCAGTATCGTGCTACAACTATGCTCAATAGTGCACATTTATGTCAGCACACATAGTCCTTTGAAAGAGAAGAAATTAAAAATAAATGAGTTTGTATTTTTCTGGCGGTTAATGTAAGTTGTTAAAAATACATGAGTTTGTATGTTTGGTCCCAAGTTGTCAGGAATATTTAAAAATGGGATTGTGCATCATTTATACAGACATCCTTATAAATTGGAAAATAACAATAATTTTTAAGTAAATGATGAAGAACATACATACCAATGTTTCAAAGTTCAAAAATCTGGACGAGCGAGTGCCAATGGGGTAAAATCCCTGCCTTGAGCCCAAACATACCTTAGAGAAGGTGAAATAAACACAGAGCTGGCAACAGCTTGTTTGCTAAAGGTACAATACCATAATTTCAGCTTTCTTAATCTTGGACACCCTTCGGTTAACTTCACAAGTCCTGCATTAGAATTTCCTATTAAAGTAAGAGTCAAAGACCTCAAATTAGCACCATACTTCGCGATATACTCCAAACCCGCATCCGTTAATACTCCATGCCAGGATCGTCCATGCGAGAGACTGATATCTAGCTTTTCAAGTTTGTTGCAACCTATTAGCATAGCACGAATCCCATTGTCTAGCAGCAGATTTGGCCCCTCTCTCAGAACGCAATTCATACGGAATTTACGGAGATTCTTCAAATGCGCTCCTAGACACTCGAGAGCTTCATTTGAAATATCTTCAAGGCTAACCTTTAAAGACTCCAAATTAGTACATCCTTTTGCCACAACAACCAATCCCACGTGGGTCGCAACCCTTTTATAGGTAAGTTTGCGCAAATTCTTGCAAAACTTACTAATAACTTGCAATCCCCTGTCTCCACATACATCCTCGGTATATAGAACTTCCAAATTGGGACACCTCTTAAACAATAAACATTGGCACTTTTTATCCCTATCATAGGGGAAGTCTACAGATTCGAGCTTCAATTTCCTTATCTGATTCAAAAAAGGGAGTACAATTGAATATCGAGTTACTGGCAAATCCCTTGTACTTAAGGAACGCATATTTGGGGGAAACTGGAAACCAACAAGCTCACTCTCCTCATCACAAATATCACCATCAAAATGTTCCAACCTAGCAGCATATCTAAAGGCATCTCCTAGTTTACTTAGATAGCACTTTCCAATCTTCAATGAAATTAAAGAGTTACAACAGTTTTTTGCAAGAAGTGTAAGATCGTCTGAATAATCAGAAATATCAATATTCATAACATGTAACCTTTCCAAAAGCGTGCTATTCAATGCCAATTGATGAAACCAAATCCCATCTTTCACATGATAACACATTTCCAAAGACAAAGTTCTCAATTGGTTGCAATAGTTAGAGACATGCCTTAATCCATCCGTCGAAAACCCTTTACACCACTTAATCTTCAAACTCCTTAAATCCTTACCACGTGTTCTCGCCAATTTCTCGAGATCTTTATCATGAACAACCAGACTATGGATATGAAGTTCTTTCAAACACCTAAACTTGAGAGCTAATTGTTGGATCCATGGGGTGATTATGACAGCATAATCATCATTAAAATTAGATGGGGTACCTTTAAGTGTTAACGACTCGATGAAAGGGAATCTTTTACTTAAAGAGGCAGGGCTTGGGTACAAAAGTGTGTGGACAGTTAGGCGCTTACGCGTAATTCTATCAATCTCATAAAACTTATGGGAAACTAATAAAACAGAATTTCTGTCATCAACATTGTGTATATAAGGTATAACTACATCTAACACTTGCTCCCCCATGTTGGTTATTTCGGAAGTGTTTTTGGTTGGTGCCATCAAGGTTTGGTTTGGTTTAAGGTTTCAAAATTCAACAAACCGTTTTTTGGTCGTATAACAATCAATAGCATAGCCTAATCATAAAAATACAACATTTAAGTCAATGGGACATTTTATCAAACAGTTGGTGTGCAAACACAAAAGCATTGTTTGAATGCAATTTATTGAAATTGAACAAGATCAGATCAATGAAAATGATGGCTTAGGAGTTTCTTTGTGAAAGATAATTGTGTGTGTTTGTGTGTGTTTTTGTTGGTGTAATTAGTGTGTGTGTGAAATGGAATGAAAGCAAATTGTGTGAGTAGGTGTTATTAAGAGGTGGGATTTTACACATAGCTAAGGAAATGTTTGGTAAAAAGGATTTTTCAAATTCACTTTTTAATTTAGGCGTGTTTGGTTTAGCTTATTTACCAAAAATGTTTATAAGGATTGATTGTACCAAAGTAAGAATTAAGGGTGTGTTTGTCATGTGGGTTTTTGATTTAAAGAATACTATCATACATAAAATCAATTGTGTGGTAACACATTTAGAAATAAAGAAATGAAATCATTTCTAAAAACTCATTTACTATAATTTTGGTGGGTTTCGTTTGATACCAAACAATTTTGTCTCCACTACACAATTCCACCTTTTTCTGTTATTTTGTTTGTCTTTTCCTTACTAATTTTAAAAGTTAAACAATTAATTTTCATAATTATTTATAAACTAATATATAATATTAATAATAATCAATTACCTTATCTCTCTCTTCCATTTCATTCATACCTACTAAATTCTAAACCCATCAACAAACCAAACGAGCCATAAGGTGTAAAATGACATAATACCCTTAAGGGCTTATAACCTCATTCCTACACACGTGATGCTACGTGTTTTATAATAATATTATGAAGGGAAAATGGCTTATCATTATTTGCAAGAAAATCACAAGTGGTAATATAAGGGAGTCTCGGGAGTGATTCTATTAATCAAAGAAGCTTCATGTGTTGGTAATCAATCCTCTTCATCCAATGTAAGCTTATGAAGCTATTAGTTTTGGCTTGATTGTTCATATAAGAAGAATTAGAGGTTTTATGTGCAATGGGTATGATAATCCTAGCCTTAGATAAAATTTTGTGATTAAAAGATGATAGTTTTATGAATGAATAATTGATAAGATGAAATTAGTAGAAATTGTTAAGACTTATTGCTTGTCATTGGAATGAGAGAAACTTAGATATGCGAAACCTAAAATAATTAGAAATGAGTATTTGGCTTGATAATTAAGTGGATATTTATAACCAAAGAACAAATCGTCACTCATAATTTGAAAAATAACTACACCCGCTATAATCAAATTTGAACAAAAAGTAGCAGTTAATAACTTTTTATATGCGTGTCATTTTTAAATATAATCCTCTGCATCGCACTGAACTTTCAAAAAAGCAGTTGGGATAAGTTTATTTTTCATCTGACGCTTGATAGGTCATGAGATGAAATCTACGGCTAATATCCAAAACGGAATTAAAGCAATTGGGATTAAAAGTTGAGAGATCGAACGACTGAGAAGACGCCAAGTGCCCCATAAAAAATAGGACGCACCGACAGCAATAATAAGTTTAACGACTCCAAAAACCCGTAAACTTAAAAAATAAAAGAAAAAAGAAAAAGAAAAAAGAAAAAGAAGCAAACTTTAACATTAAAAAATTATCACTTAACCCCTCCATCTTTCTCATCACAACCAAACTCCCCTCTCTATCACAATTTCATCTCAAACAAAAGAAGAGCAAAACCCAGAAGGCTGCTACAAGAACTACTGATGGAAAAGTAGTTTTGAACCATTTTTAGCAAACCCCTTTCTGGTCATCTTTATTAGTTAGTTGATAATGAGGGCTATATCTGGCTACTCCACCACAATACGAACAAAACGCTGCTATTCCGGCCAAGACCCGACAAGACCCGGCTATTCCGGCCAATACCCGACCTAGACTCGGTTATTCCGGCAAAGACCCGGCTATATCCGGTAAGACCTGGCCAAGACATGGATATATCCGGTAAGACCCGACCAAGACCCTGATATTCCGGCAAAGCCCCGGATTGACCCGGCTATATCCGGTAAGACCCGGCCAAGACATGGATATATCCAGTTAAAAAATGGTTTCTATAAAACTTATTTTCTGTATGTGTAAATATCAGGATCGATGATGAGGCGAAAAATGATCCGTTTTTAGGGGGTCATTTAAGCCCGAATCCAAATTTATTTGATCAAATATTGCCCTAAATCGTTCCTTTTGTGATTTTAGGTACTTGGAGAGTGAATTCTGGAAAAGAAGCCATTTTGGACGTTTTTGGAGCATAAAAGTGAAGAAAACGGCAAAGTCTCAATTTTCCATGCTGGGAACAGTAGGTGACGGCGTCAAGAGTAATTTCCTGACGGCGTCAAACCTCAATAATAAAATCCGAGAGTTCATGAAGGCGTCAAGAGTTTTCCTGACGGCGTCAAAACCACAAGAATTAAAATCCGTAGTTGATGACAGCGTCACACACAGGGCGTCAAGAGTAATTTGTGTGACGGCGTCAGAAGTAGATCAAGGCCGTCCGAGGAAGTATTTGGCGGCGAGATGACGGCGTCACACCTTTGTTCTTGACGCCGTCATCCCTATTTTCCTATATATAGTTTTCTAGTTTTTCACATTAAAAGAGAGAAGTTTTGGGAGAAACCCTAAAGACGATTTTGGTGTAACTTTACAGGTTTTTCAAGGGTTCCAACCCCTTGATACCTTGCATGATTAATTAAGATAAGTGTTCTTCTAATTCAATCAATATGTCTATGTGTTGGTTGTCTATATCATGTTCTTGTCTTAATTCTATCATGCTAGGCTAGATCTCTTTTGTGTTTGCTTAGATCTAATGAAACCTAGATATTGATTATGTGTTGATTACTTGTTTATTCTTGTTTTTGGATGAATGATTTATATGTTAGGCTTAAGAAAACTGGCAGATCTCCAAATGGTAACATGTTTGAACGTCTTAAGAAACATGAACCGAGGCGTACTAGGTCTTTATTGGTTGTATTTAATGCATGAGTCACTGTTTACAATCCCTATAGTTGTGCTGGGCATGGTGTAGGAGGAGATAAGAGCTCATAGAATTGGGGAGTTATGTATGCCACCCCATGAATGGTATTAAGGAATACGATCCGTCATCCATGCAATTATAACAAGTAATTAACGTGTAAAAGATATCTAGGGAGTAGTGAAATCTAAGTAAACACATTTTCTCCAATTACTGCTCACAACTTTAGTATAATTTAGCTTATTTTAATTTATAGTATTTTATTTTGATTACATCTTAGTATTGGGTTAGTTGAATAGCAACTAATTCTGCCCACTCTTCCAAAACCTGAGATTTTAATTGCTTTCCATAAAATATAAAAACACAAAAATAATCATCCCTCACCTTTAGAACTAGTAATTAGGCTTTCTAATCCTAGCGACACTATTCCTAAGCTGAACGATCAATCCCCCGGTACTTGTCACTATACTATACTACAACGATCAGGTACACTGCCTGGTGGGGGTTGTAAGCTTCTCGAGATCCCTCGAGAGGTAAAGCCTGTTGCGATTCCCACGCATCAAGTTTTTGGCGCCGCAACCCGGGGAATAGTTATTGTCTAGGTTAGAATTTCTTTTTATTAGGTCTACTTGCTAGATTCCTTTCTAGTAAGATTTTATTTTTATTTTTAGGTCTTCTTTAGTCTATCTCATTTCTTTGTGCCTCTGTTAGTAAATTAAACTCATTGACTATTCCGTTGACCATTATGGAAAACGCGAATCCACCCCTTTCCCCTAGAGAAGTGGCTGTGTTACGTGAACAAATTGAGAGTGAGATTAGAGAGCTTAGAGAGCTTAATAGGTTGATTAAGATTGAACTCGAACATGCATTTAGTGACCTAGCAACCGCCTTGTATTCAAATAAGGACCTAGGGCCTAATGACTTTGTGAATGTTGTTGAAAGAATAGAAGAGGAGGAAATAGATCCGAAGCTTAATGACTACTTTAATCTATACCCCACTAAGGACGAGATTGCATATTATAACAATCTTATTGATAACCCGCGATCTCCTTTCACCATAATTGAACCTAAGATCAAGAGAGGCGATCCTAAGAATGCTAAGATACCATGTATGATTGGATATAGGCACATTAGCAATGCTTACATTGACTTTAAATCTCCAATCAACATTATGTCCTCAACGGTTTATAATGATATAGTGAAAACAAGACTTGAACCTAGAAGGGATCCCAAGTACCCCGGTGGAGTTTGTAACTTTGTCGGGAGAGTTAAAGGTTTACGTGTCTTTGTTGGTAATTTCACTTTTGTCACCGACTTTATGATTGTGGAGGATCTTGCTAATGTTATTGATTGTCGATTATCCAGTGTTGTGTTTGGCAAACCATTTGTTGAGGAGTCTAAGTTGGAATATGATGAGGTAGAAGGCACGATCCGATTTGCAAGTAACACCGATAGTATCACTTATAGGATGCCTAATAGGATGAAAGAATTTCGCTTTATATCTCGTTTTGATAAGGACAACGTTGGTGTTTTTGAGGATATTGATGAGAAGGATAAGAAAAAGGGCATGGACTATGTATGGGAAAAACGAAGTCTTTACTACAAAGATTGCTTGGCCCTTGGACCAAGGTATAAAGTCGATGAAGAATTTGCCCAAAAGATTATGGGGGCGGTTGAGAAAAAGGTGATTGATTTTTACAAAGAATATTTGCAATCAGAGAATGGAACCAATTATGAGATCACGTAGTAACCCATGACCTTGAGTCTAGCTACAAGACTCGTAAATAAAGAAAAGCGCTTCTTGGGAGGCAACCCATGTTTTGTGTGATTTTATTTGTTTGATTGTTATTTGCTTCCGTATGCATGTTTAGTTTTTATTGTTGGTTGATCATGTTTCTCAATTAAAATGTGGAAATACTTTACTTTGTTGTTTGGCCTAGTCTTAACTCCACCTAGAAGTATTTTTTGCAAAAGATAAGTGTAAGGGAAACCCCAAATATGTTTTTAAGAAACAAACCGATCATGATTCTCCACAATATTAAATGAACATGTATATTCGTATTTGTTAGAGTCAAATGCTTGTATTGAGTCATAATAAGTTTTGCAGGATTTTCCAGGAAGTAGGACCAAGTTTTTCCAAAAATTTTCCGGAAACTTAACATAAGAATTTCTGCAGGTCCATTCTGACGGCGTCAGAGGTTTACTCTTGACGGCGTCAGGAGTTAAAATCTGGAAATTTTACCGGTTTTGTTTTTCTAACGGAGTCTTATGGTTTTTTGTGAATTATTAAGTTTTATAATCTCCAGGAGATCTGCAAACTTCATTCCACAAGCATTATATCTTATCTTGTTTTCTAGGATTTAGTAACTTATATAGGATGCCGCCGATTTTACGCGAGGTTGTCTTGTCTATTTTTGTCAGGATTTACAGGTTATGTTCGACAAGGAGATGATTTATATTCTGGAAGGGAAGCTTTGATTGTTCATTTTCTTGGAGGAAGATCTAATCTGGCCAACCTATAATCGATACCGAGCGAATCAGGGGAGTATTTGATTTCATTCTCTTTACTTTTTCACTTTTACATTCTTTACTTGAACATTGGGGACAATGTTCATCTTAAGTGTAAGGGGAGGGTAAAAAGATGATATCTTACATATGCACTTTCGCTTGAGTTTGTTTTGTTTAATAGTAGATGTGTAATAAAACTATGAGAAATACTTGTTAGTGCAATTTTAGCGCCAAATTTAAAATTTTTTACAACATTTAGGAGTGAAACTTTAGCCATAGCAAGCGTCTCATGGATAGGAGATTGTATGACTAGCACATAACCGTATATTCAGAAAAATTTTCCACCCAAATATGTGAGGTTCGCCTTTAGATTTGATAGGAAAAGCATTCATTATTAGTGCTTATGAGTGTACCGGTAGCATTTAGATTCTAGAACTTGCGTTAGTGATGCATTCCGAGACCGCTAGTGAGACTACATTCGTGTGGTAGGATTTACTACATGATAAGAGGCATTAGGATTACCCTTGTGTTAAACCCGTATCATAATTACTTGACCATTTAAGTCATATTACTTGGCTAGTTAAGTCAACTAATTTTTCCCACACCCTTAGCGTTGTACTCATTTTTAGTACACGAAACCCCTAGTATACCCCTCCGAGCCTATCTTTTCGTTTCTAACTTTAAGCATTTTACTTAAAGGAAGAATTTGTTACACCCCACTTAAATGTACACCCAAATCGCCTTAGCCTTCCGTGTATGCGCTCATCTTTAGTGCATTATTGTTATTTGTTAAACCCTAAGTTAACTTTCTAATTGATTACATGGTTGCTAAGTCGAGTCATATCCTTGTACATATTGTTTTGGGACGATTAGGACTCATGGGTTAAGTACTTATTTTATGGAATAATGGGGAAGAACATAATATTATTACCCCCATATGTGCGTTAATCTTAAAAGTGCTCCAAGTGTTTTGATTTTCTTAATTCGAGTCATTAGATTAGTTAAGTGTAAAGTATGTAAAGATTCAAGTGTAAGGGGAACGTTCTGTTAGCATTAAAAACATTTATATAGAAGTGATGGTCATTCTCATATTGTAACTTTGTGTTGTTTGTTAAGATTAGTAATAGTTTAGTCATTGGGCCTTGGAATTGGCAAGCTAATATGTTATGTGCTATGTTTCATAAGCCTAGTTATCCAACCATGTAACCAAGTCCAAGCCCAAGCCCATAGAAAGCCCATAGGGCATCTCATGTTAAGAACTATTTAAACACCTCAAAGGCTCATTTGAGGTGTGTGCTTGTGTGTGTATTTGTGTGTGTTTTCTTTGAATAAAAAGCTCTCATTTCCATCTCTCTCTCTCTCTATATACGAATCACATATAAGTCACCAAGTCACCATCTTTCTTCTTCTAATCTTCTATATTTGTGATAAAGTTGTGATATTTAAGGTCCTACAAGTGGTATCAATCGCCTAACAATGATTTAGGAGTGTTGGGTGTTTGTGTTTTTCGTGTTTTTAAGCTATTTATCACGCCATTCTTATAAAAGTTTCTTACTTTTCTTGTTTTTCTTGGTCTTTAACACTTTTTTGATTACAAACTAGTGTTATAAACCTTTTCTAACAAGAAAGTTTCAACATTTTTGAAAATTTCAAGCTTAAAAATTCGATTTGGTTTCTGTACTTGTTTTCTAGATCTCGAAAAAGTTTCATAAAAATCATCAAGTTTTGAACTTTCTTCAAGTTTTGGTGTTTTTTAGCCTAGAAGTACAAGAATCTTGGATTGCAAAAGTCATTTGGGTGTGCTTTTTTCAAAATCAAAATCTATCAAAATTATCTAGAACACAAAACCCTAGTTATCGAGAACCTTCTTAAAGTTATCTTCAAACGATTCCGTGGTTTACTCGGTGTTTTTCTTACTTGTATAAGTTAGTAAAAACACTTCGACTTGGGATAACTATCTAAATTGTATAATTTAGAAAGTTTTGGGTGAAAATTTTATCTAAAACATTTTCTAGATAATTTTATCTAAAACATATTCTAGATAATTTTATCTAAAACGTTTTCTAGATAATTTTATCTAAAACATTTTCTAGATAATTTTATCTAAAACGTTTTCTAGATAATTTTATCTAAAACATATTCTAGATAATTTTATCTAAAACGTTTTCTAGATAATTTTATCTAAAACATTTTCTAGATAATTTTATCTAAAACGTTTTCTAGATAATTTTATCTAAAACACATTCTAGATAATTTTATCTAAAACACATTCTAGATAATTTTATCTAAAACACTTTCTAGATAATTTTATCTAAAACGTATTCTAGATAATTTTATCTAAAACACAATCTAGATAATTTTATCGAGAACAATTCTAGATAATTTTATCGTGACTTTTCGAGAATTTTCCGGGTGACAAAGTTTCGAGAATTTTCCGGGTGACAAAGTTTCGAGAATTTTCCGGGTGACAAAGTTTCGAGAATTTTCCGGGTGACAAAGTTTCGAGAATTTTCCTGGTGACAAAGTTTCGAGAATTTTCCGGGTGACAAAGTTTCGAGAATAACCTTCACCAAACTCAACTCAACTCCTATTTCGTTGGAACGATCCAAGAATCAACTTTATCCATCTAAACTTCATCAAATGGCATCTCAACAAGATATTCATGCAGCTGGTGCGGAAAACCGACCTCCTATGCTTGAAAAAGGTGGATATCTCCCATGGACAAGCCGCATGCTTCGTTACATCAAAACTAAAGATCTTAGTAACCTCATGATCAACTCCATTAAGAATGGTCCATTTCAGCCAAGGCAAGTTCAAATTACCGGTGATCCAAACTCAACAAATCCTACTGAACCATACATGCGTTTACAAACAGAAGAAGATTACACAAATGAAGACAAGACGCAGATCAAAGCTGATGGTATGGCAATGCATCTAATCCAACTTGGATTACCTCGGGAGATCTTTGCTGCGGTCGACAGCTGTGAAACTGCTCATGCTATGTGGGAACGTGTTAGAAGGATTTGTCATGGAACAGAGATTGGACAACAAGACGTTGAGAACAAACTCCTTACTGAATGGGAGAACTTCACATCCACTAAAGGTGAACAGATTGAGTCATACTACACAAGGTTTTGCACGTTGATGAATGAGTTAATCAGAAACAAGTTGACACCTCGAACAATTGCAACAAACATCAAATTCGTCAATAACCTTCCAGAAGAATGGGGTCGTTATGTTACAATTGTTAATCAGACAAAGGACTTACATTAGGTGAATTATGATCAACTCTATGACTTTCTGAAGCAAAACCAAGCTGAGGCTAATGAAGTTAGGAAAGAAAGATTGGCAAAGAATCATGATCCTCTCGCACTAATTGCTAATACACCAACACCATTACAAGTGAACACTCAACAACCATCATCACCTATTCACAACTACATGCAACCATCATGCATTCAACAACCAACACCGGTCTACCAACAACAATTCTACCCACAACAACAACAAGTTATTCCACAACAGACATACCCACAATTCCAAGAACCAGAATTCACTGACAATGATCATGCTGCTGCAGCATTGACACAAGCGTTTGCTTTTCTGTCAAAGGCATTCCAAGGACGTTATTCTACACCAACAAACAACAACCAAAGGATTTCATCGAATACTCGCAACAGGCAGATCGCTCAGCCGAGTTTCAATATGGGCAACGGAGGCCAAATGGTTGGAGTTTATGGGAATCCGCAGGGATATCAGAATATGCAGAATGCAGGTCAGTATGCAGGAAATCAGAATGCAGGTCAGTTTGCAGGGAATCAGTATGGTCAGAATGCAGGGAATCAGTTGGGTCAGTTTGTTGGAAATCAGAGGGATCAAAATGTTGGTAATCAGGCAATGGGTAATCAGAATAGGAATGTTGCAGCTCCAGTAGTTGGGAATTTGGGAAATATGAATCAGGGTAATCCGGTAAAGTGTTTCAACTGCCAGGGTGTAGGTCATATAGCAAGGAACTGTCCTACTAAGCCAAACAAGAAAGATCTAGCGTACTTGCAGAAAGCAGTGATGTTGGCACAAAAGGCAGAGGCAGGATTTCAGTTGAACGCAGAGGAGAATGACTTTATGGCTCTTATGGATGACATGGAAGATAGAGAAGATATCAATGCGAACTGCATATTCATGGCAAATCTTCAGGAGGCTAAGTATGACACGGATTCTGACACACTTCCTGTTTATGATGTCAATGCAGTCTCTGAGGTATCACACTTCAACACATGTCACAATAATGATATATTTGATATGTCTCCTCATGAGGAACAGCATTCTGAGACGCCAGCACCTAATTATGATACATACCTGGACACGCGAAGTAGTAGCAATACTCCTTCAACAACTCCAGATGTGAATCATAATGGAGGCTTCATTTCACAGCATGCTGAGAATGATGAGGAAACACGTGCTTTATTTGAATCATTATTAAATAACTGTGGTATTGAAATTGAGAAAGTGAAAAAGGTCAATCGCGATGTTAAGGCCGCGAATGTTAAATTGACCGCTGAGCTTGAGAGTTACAAATCCACCGTTAAAGCTTTTGAATTTCATAACAAAAGATTGTCTGAATTAGAAACTGGTTATCAAAATTCCGTTTCAGAGAAACAACAATTGCAACTCAAGTTTGACACACTTGATGTTAATTCTTTCAAAAAGATAAAATCTTTAAACACGGAAATTTCTGATTTACAAAACCAACTTTCTAAACAAAAAACAGCTTATTCCAATCTTGAAAAAGAAATGGATGAGTTGAAAAAGGATTTTGCAAAGAAAGAAGACAAACTTTTGGAAGAAATTGTAGAGTCAGAACACATGATTGCTCATTTAGAGGAATTAGTGGTTAAGTCGGGTCAGTCGAGTCGAACAATGAAAATGATTTCAAATCAAATTAATCCGATTTACCATACGAAACATAAAATGGCTCTTGGTAACAACACCCCTTGTAATCTCAAGAAAGCTCAGCAAGAACAGAATGTTTTGTACAATGGTAATGTAATTTATACCAAACATGATCCTCCCGTCGTTCGGGATTCTGTGCTAACGATTGAACATGTCGAAGAGAGCATTAAAAAAATGAAACAAAAGGATTTGAAACCCATTGATTACAACAAATTGAACAAACTTTCGGGAATCACTTTTGTTCCACAAACAGAACCGTCTGTGTTTTCCATTAAACGACCATTTGCGAAATTCTTGTCTAAAAAGAAAGTTGTTTCCAAATCTCTTTCTAAATTAGAACAAATGTCCTCTAACAACACTTTTAAAACAAGTGAGGCTAGAAACATTCTCGATGACGTTAAAATGAGAATTCAAGAACTTCAAAACATAGTTAAATCTAAAACTTCCATCGATATTAACAACTGGCATTCTAGTTATCACATCGAACAGAAAAAGGTGTTTCAAAACGAAATTACTATTCCACTGAATAACATCAGCGCGAGTGTAAAAAATTTTGAACTAGCCTTTTTAAAAGAAACGGCCGACTTTGTCAAGGACCACAAATCCCAGGTAAACAAAGCTAATGATGCTCGTGAAAACATGAATGTTTTGGAAAACCTAAATGATTCTCTCTTCGAAGCTGTTATGACCACTGACATTATGTCCATCATTTTACAAACATATTCGGTTCAAGACGATGAAAGACTGAGAGCTGAGACCTCCGAAATTGTTTCCAAATATGAAAATGCTCTTGAAAAACTTGAAAAAGAAAACATGTCACTTTTCAAACAACTTGATCGAAAATCAGAGGAATGCAAGTATGACAAATTGTCGTATGAGCATGCCTACAAGGACATGAAAGAGCAAAATGATCTTTTGAGAGTTCAGCTTATAAGTATAAAAGGAAAGGGTGTGGAAACTAAGTTTGCAAAACCATCGACTTCGGAGAAACCAATTGTTTCAAACATGGTTCAAAAATCAAAAATGTCAATTTCACGGTTTGCTCCAAAAGTCGATGAGAAAAAGGATTTGTCAAAACCAGTCACTCCACCACCCTTGCCCAAGGAAAAGGTAATGGAAAAGATTGTTGAAAAACAAAATTTGTTTGTTGAAAGAAACAAAAATGTGATATCACCTGGCTCTTCTAAGTATAGTACACCAAATAAGACAACAAAAACTGTTAATGAGTCTGTTGGTTCTATTGACATGGTCCTCAATCATCATCTAGAAGAAGCTAGAAAAAAGGCACAACATCGAAAAAACGGAATTTTAGGTGCAAAACCTAGTGTGATAAATTCTACAAGATTCCAAAGCACCGCTAGTAGTAGTAAACCATTACCTAGGAACTTTCAACAAAATACTAGGGATTGGCTTGCATCTAAGAGTAGTGACACAAAAGAGTATGCTAGGAACGTAGAATGCAACACAAAGAATTCCAAATCAAGTGTCAAGACACAATCCACTAAGACACCAAATCGAAACAAACCCGTTGATAAGAAGCAAGAGGTTAAGAAA
>JARVZY010003374.1:0-34290 GCA_030686995.1 Artemisia argyi | reverse complement strand
AAGCTTCGATAGGGTTGTGAACGTGGGTTTGACTTGGTCTTAGTAGTAACCCGTCCTAATATCATCAGAGGCCATACCCCGAAGGGCTTAAGGCTTCTATTGGCGAATTCCCAATTGGTAACTAGATCAAAGATGATTAGTTTTACGCCAATAAAGATTTTAGGAGGTTTTCCAGGTGTGCCAGAATGTAGTATCCGAAGTGAGTATGAAGGGGAGACCTTCAAACTGAACGGAGGGTATATCATCAAGCTACTCTGTCGAAAGTGATGTGTACACTTCAAATGTATTGATTTCGACTTAAAGTTAAAAAGAAATACTTCCTTATGAAACAATCGAACAAGGATTAATCATTAAGTAATATACACCTTGAAGGTCATATATTTTGTATGTATATGAAGCTTACGACTTCATTTAAGCAAAGTAGTAGTCCTTGCACAATTTACTTACTTTCTTTTGCTAGGCCATGGCCCTTATGCATGCTAAAATAATATCCCTTGTTTAGGATTTTAAGTATCGTAGGTGAGGAGTGATTTCCTTCACCTTTTAAGCAAAGTGATTTCCTTCACTTTTGTTATCATGCTTCCCTTCTATAATGTTATTTATTAACGTTAACATACAACCTAAGGCTATAGTAGATAGATAACCTTATTGTGTGTACTTTGAACTAAGATTTTTAGCAATCGTTTAATTTGACTGCTGACAGAGGGTCGCGACCCACTCCGTCTTTGGAATACCCTAAGACTCTTAGGAAAGTTAATGTGAATTGTAATGGATGTTATTACACAAGACTTATGTGTCCTGAATCATCCTTCGAACATTGAAACTTGTAATACTTGGCTGAATAAATCTTTGTTGTATAAAACAAAACAAGAGATTCGAGGGAAATATGTTATATCATTAATTAGGTAGGGAGGATTACATCATTTAAAGAAATGAAAACTAGGACGCCTACCATTAATGCTTCTTCCCAAAATGAGAAGAATACGATACATGAATTGAAAACAAACAAAGTGTTTTGAAAGTGGTAAGTCTTATATGCAGATGTAATGAGGTTATGTAATTATACTAGCAGGGTTGAGGCTCTATAATTGACGCATATAAATTATGTGAACAGAGGCTATGCTCTGTAATCGTGTCAGCGGGGACACTTATGGATAAGAGGCTATGCTATGTAATTGTGTCGACAGAGACACTTATGAATTATGTGAGCAGAGACTATGCTCTGCAGTTCTCTCGATAGAGACTTATGGAATGTGTGAACAGAGGCTATGCTCTGTAATCGTCTTGACGGAGACACCTATGAGTCAGAGGCTATGCTCTGTAGTTGTGTAGATAGAGGCTTATGTCAGCATATGTGATGCTCCGTAGTCATATCAAAGTATATAATAGTAGTATATAAGTTCCATGAGAAAGTTTGTTACTATCTAGTACGCGAATATGAGTCTCATCTTAAAAGAGCTTGTTTGAAATGCCTTGTCAAAAGAGGCTTTGTCTATAATGGACTTATCGTCACAGGTGACATGGTAAAGCTTGGTAGAAAGTTACTTAAGGCTTATTAAAGCTCTAACAAAGGTTCTAGGAACATAAAGTATCCTCTGCCAATGTTGTACGATCTCTAATAATCATTGTGTCATATGCAGAGATTTATTAAAAGATTGTTTTATAGCGTTCCTAATAAAAGTTTCATATGTAGATAATATGCTTTGTAGTGAAGCAGAGGCAATATAGCGTATTAGTTTCGTAGAAAACATACCAGATTGATGAAGGGTATCCTCTGTCATCGTTGCACGGTCTTTGTCGCCTATCTTGTGATAGACTTTGTGCGAAGGAAGGCTCCAACCCTATTTGAATGTCCCATTATGTGTTCCAATTCTTTAAATGAACCCTCACCAAGGTTTCAACGTAAGTTGCCATGAATACCAGAACGAAGGACTATTGATTTCGAGCCTTCTCCTTCAAACAAACTCGAATAGAGGTTGCGCCAAAGGCTACGACGGAGGCTGTAATAGAGGTTGTAGGCTGCTGTGAGGGCTGCAACAGAGGTTGCAGGCTGCTACAAAAGCTGCCACAGAGGTTGCAGGCTGCTACAAAGTCTGCCACCGAGGTTGTAGGCTACTGTGAGGGCTGCAACAAAGGTTGCAGGCTGCTACAAAAGCTACCACAGATGTTGCAGCCTGCTACAAAGGCTGCCACCGAGGTTGTAGGCTACCACCGAGGTTGTAGGCTACTATGAGGACTGCAACAGAGGCTACGATAAAGGTCATGAAGATTGCCACATAGGTTGTTGAATTCGACCCTTCCTCTTAAAATGAACCCAAACAGAGGCTCCCTCTTCATAATAGAAACCGAAACAGAGGCTCCTACGAAGGTTATTGAATTTGAACCTTCTTCATAAAATGAACCCAGAAGGAGGCCCATACGAAGGTTATTGAATTTGAACCTTCTTAGTAAAATGAACCCAGAAGGAGGCCCCTACGAAGGTTATTGAATTTGAACCTTCTTCGTATATGAAGGTTATTGAATTTGGGCCTTATTTATAAAACGAACTGAAACAAAGGCCCATATGAAGGCTCATGAATTTGGGCCTTCTTCATAAAATGAACTGAAACAGAGGCCCATATGAAGGCTCTTGAATTTGGGTCTTCTTCATAAAATGAACTGAAACATAGGCCCATATGAAGGCTCTTGAATTTGGGCCTTCTTCATAAAATGAACTAAAATAGAGGCCCATAAGAAGGCTCTTGAATTTGGGCCTTCTTCATAAAATGAACTGAAATAGAAGCCCATATGAAGGCTCATGAATTTGGGCCTTCTTTATAAAATGAACTGAAACATAGGCCCATATGAAGGCTCATGAATTTGGGCCTTCTTCATAAAATGAACTGAAACATAGGCCCATTTGAAGGCTCATGAATTTGGGCCTTCTTCATAAAACGAACTGAAATAGAGACCCATATTAAGGCTCTTAAATTTGGGCATTCTTCAAAAAATGAACTGAAATAGAGGCTCATATGAAGGCTCATGAATTTGGGCCTTCTTCATAAAACGAACTGAAACATAAGCCCATATGAAGGCTCATGAATTTGGGCCTTATTCATAAAACGAACTGAAATAGAGGCCCATATAAAGGCTCTTGAATTTGGGCCTTCTTCATAAAACGAACTGAAATAGAGGCCCCTTCTTCTCCAATTCGAAACATAACACAAGCCATAATCGTTATTTATGGAAAATGGTTATTTGACTCGGTAAAACGGGACTTATTGTTGCGGGTCCCATGGCGCCACTGATCGTACAAAAAGTTGCACATACCAGGCCGTTAATGGTGATTAACGGAATTAGGGGTGATGGTAGTGATGTCGAGTGCAAGATAACCTGAAAATAAGAAATAGAAAACACTACGTTATGTGATTATGCAGGGGTTGGACCCTGAGAACCACATCCAGCATATGAATAAGTATTTGGTATGATGAGTTTAAGTGAGAATGTAGTAAAGTGGAGTAGTAAAGATTGCATACCAGACTTGTGACTCGTCCAAGACTATTTATAGGGGAAAAAACAGCCTTGGAGAGTGTTTGCACATTTTTAGGAGATCATGGGGACGTCCCATGATTTGTGGTAACCCCTAGGGCTTAATGCCCCACTCTTCCTGGATTAACGGGGGAGTTAAGGAGAAAGAGGGGACATAGGTAAGACCAGGTCATGAATTAGGCTCCTCCGAAGAGGGACGGAGGCCCCCTACGACTAGTGAGGAAGGCTCCCTTCAATCAGTGATGAAGGCCCCCTTCGAACAGTGATGGAGGCCCCCTTCGAACAATGATGAAGGCCCCCTTCGAACAGTGATGAAGGCCCCCTTCGAACAGTGATGAAGGCCCCTCCAAACAGTGATGGAGGTTACACACTATGAGTGCTTTAGGTGAAGGTTGGCGGATTCTCTTTCGGTAGCCATTATGAATGACTTTACGCCATCATTATGTGTAGGACGAAGGTGTAGGCTTTATCCTTTAGGAGGGTACATCATTACCCTTTGTACAAATGGTAAGCTAAGTACCAAAGTGACGGTAACGCTCGTTAGCAGAGCGGAGGGTACGTTATCAATTGTTTATTTGATGAAGCCAATCAACCGAAACTAACATGTTTTCTGCTATACGTTTTTTTGTTTATTCAATATGGGTACCACGTATATGGATGAAAACTTTTAATGTACGTACCTCCATTTTTTGTGATGATGATTGGGATGAAATATGGATGCAAATTTTTTGATTCTAATGATTGATGATATGTTAGGGTTTGGTTTTTGGGAGGGTTTATAAGGGAGCAATAGTTGTTAGGAAAGACTTGTCAACCATTTTTTTCCCCTATATTAACTCTAAAAAAACCTTCTAAATTCCGGTACCAAACCGGGATTCCCGAATTAGTACCATACCGAATCCCGAATGGTACCAAATTTTTTTTGCCTTATTTCATGGTACCGGTACCGTACCGTATATCAGGAAACGGTACCGGTTTGGTTCCGGGATTCGGTTCTAAATGCTCATCCCTACTTTTAGGAATCGCAAAGTTAGGATTGTTAGGGTTTCGTCCTAACTGATTTTGTTTTTTCTTGATCTTATTTATTCTGGAAGTCAGTTAAGGATATCTGTGGCTATAAATTCATGCCTTAACTCATGTTGAGGCTTTTGATTTGAAGATTGACATTATTTCTTCTTGCTGCCTTTGCTTTCGTTTTAAGTTGTTATGGAGGAGAGCGTGAAAGGGTTGGGTAATAAAGCTACTGATCATCCTAAGTGATTGAAGAAGGATGGTACTGCTGGGAATTCTGATGTTCCTCAGCCACATAGGTCTACTAGGGTGTTACCGAACCCTAACTTGGCTTCTAGTCGGGATGTTGGTGCTGAAGTTGAATGGGTTGGTGTTGCTTCGGATAAAACTTCCAGGTTTGGTGATTTGAATACATCTTCAACAATGGAATGAAACCCTATTATGGATACTGGTTATGCGAACACATCTGGAACTAATCCACCTGTTTGAGGTAATGAACATCAACCAAATGCTTCGTTGCCTACTAGCCTTGGGGAGTTGAACGTTGATTCAGCGATGAACCCTAGTAGGCACACTGTTGTTGATGTTGAGGAGGGTTTTTGGAATATGGGAGGTACTGGTACTTCGTCTATGGTTAATCGTTCTAAATATCCTTCTCTTTCTGAGGATCTAAAGACAAGTAAGGCTGCTATGGTTGGGAGTAATGTTACACAAGGTGAAACTACATTCGTTAGTGGAGCTTCTGGAAATATTTGTGATAATACGTATGGTAACACTGAAGTTACTGGTCAAGGGAGTACTTCTATTGCTTTTGTGAGTAATGTAACGCAAGTGAGGACTGCAGTTACTGGTAGTATTAATAATACGCCTCCTTTTGGGAGTACCTTTACTCCTGGTGTGACTTACTCTACTAGCACTTCTACTACTACTACATTTGGGAGTGTTAATCCTCTTGGTACTAATGAACCAGCCTTTCAATCATTGCCTAAAGGTGATGGTATTAGTGTGGCACCTAAAGTTGGACGAATGGTGAGTTCTACATCCCACATGAATAATGAACAGGCCACACGCCCAAACTCCCCATCTAAAGGTAAACCAACTAATTCTAATTCTATTGTGCAATCCGTTAATGTAAACACATTGCCTCAATCCTATGTTGGTGTAACAAGTGGCACGCAAGCTGCTAGTGCTAAAGGTAAATCTAACTTTCGTCCACTAAAGGTTGATAATGTGTTTAATGGAGTTGATGTGTCTATACCTCATAAAGTTGTGGAAACGATTAGTACTAAATTTGAACACTCTTTATGGGTATTTTATTGGTAAGCGTATTTCTTTCTTGGTGGTGGAATATTTTGTTCGTAACAATTGGGCTAAGTATGGTCTAAATTCTAAAACGAGTTATGATGAATACAAACGGTTTCTTTTTCTTTAAGTTTGACTCTCAGGTCGGATTAGAGGCTGTTCTTGAAGGTGGGCCTTAGATGATTAAAAACAGCCCCATTATTCTTAAAAAATGGACTATGAGAACTAGCTTAATGAAGGAGGAGTTAACCCGTATTTTGGTATGGGTTAAACTTCATGATGTCCCTTTGCAAGTTTTTAACGAGGATGGTATTAGTATCATTGCTACACACATTGGTAAGCCTATTATGCTTGATTTTTATACTAGTTCGATGTGTATTGATTCTTGGGGTAGGAGTAGTTTTGCTTGTTGTTTAATTGAGATTGATTCTAAGGATGCCCTTAAGGAATCCACCATTGTTGGGGTCCCGCATATTGATAGTCTTGGTTTTTCTTCTAAAACAATTAGGATGGAATATGAATGGAAACCTCCAAGGTGCGATGTTTGTATGATTTTTGGCCATTCTGCTGATACTAGTCCTAAGAAAGTTGTGACTACCCCGGTTGTGGAAAAAACTAATGATGGGTTTCAACAAGTGGGTAATAAAAAGGGTAAAAACAAAAAGGTTGCTCAGGTACAAAAATCTGGTTTTAATGGTGTCCCGGTTGGAAAGAATATGCAATATAGACATGTAGCTACCAAACCGTCTACTAATACACCCTCACAAGGGGAAGCTAGTACTAGTTCTGGTCATATCCATAAATCGGTAGGTACTGCTAATGCAAACAATAACTCTAAATCCAATGAGAACAGCCACCCTAGCCAACCTACTCGTAATGTTACTTAATAGCCACCCTACACCTAAGGTTACTTCTCCCAATCTGGCTGTTAATGTGACTACTTCTAACCCGTTTGACTCTTTGGCATTTTTTGATGGTGCTGATGGTAATATAGAGTTGAATGATGATGAGGATGAGGTCGTTAACGTTTTTGATGAATCAGGTAATTTGTTTGATAAATCGGGGGCAAGCACTCCCGCTCTTAATGTTCCTGATATTTAGTATCGCCTCTTGGAATATTAGGGGTTTGAACCGCTCCCCTAAACAAAAAGAGGTTAGACAGGTCGTAAATGAAAATAATCTTTGTGTTTGTGCGGTGTTTGAATCTCATGTGGATGCTTCTATTGTTTATGACACTTGTCGTAAGGTATGTAGTCGATGGAAATGGACGTCTAATGGTAATCTTTGTGATAAGGGGTCCCGGATTATTCTTGGCTAGAATGATGACATTGTTGACGTTATGATTATGTCTCAAAGTAACCAAATTATGCATGTCCAGGTTAATATTCGTGCGGAAAACAAAACCCTTTTTTGTTCCTTTATGTATGCAGATAATTATTATGTGAAGCGACGAGCACTTTGGAGCAATCTTGTGAGTCATGCTAGTTTTATGCGTAGTAGGCCTTGGGTCGTATTGGGTGATTTTAATGCTGCTCTTAACTTGGAAGATCACTCATGTGGTGGTTACACCCCGAACATTGCTATGCGTGAATTTAAAGATTGTGTAACGAGAATGGAGGTTGCGGATGTTAATAGCACAGGGCTTCACTTTAAATGGAACCAAAAACCAAAAGGCTCTAATGGAACTTTGAAGAAAATTGATCGAATTATGAGTAATATGCAGTTTTGTGATACTTTCCCGAGTTCTTTTGCTATCTTCCAACCTTATCATATATCGGATCATTCTCCTTGTGTTCTTCGTATCCCTCAGGTGGCCAAGCTCAAACCAAAACCTTTTAAGTTCTTTAACTTTCTGGTGCATAAAGAGGGTTTTTTTGATACGGTCAATTCGGGGTGGAATCTTAATGTTAATGGTTGTGCTATGTATCGTGTTGTTAAACGCTTAAAGGGGCTGAAATCCCCTTTTCGTAAGCTTTTACATAATCAGGGTAATCTGCATGAGAGGGTTGATAGGCTTCGTAAGGAGCTGGATGAGGTTCAAAAGGCTATTGATAAGGATCCGTTCAATCCAGCCCTTCGTGATGAGCATGCTCATTATCTTCTTGCTTTTAAGGAGGCTACTCTAGATAAAGAGAGGTTTTTAAAGCAAAAATCCAAGGTTCAATGGCTTCATGCAGGTGATTCTAATACGTCTTACTTTCATAATATTGTTAAAAGTAAATGTGCCCGTAATCGAATTGAATTGATTCGAGATTCGGCTAATGCTTTGTATGAAGGTAATGCGGTTGCAGGGGCTTTTGTTTCGCACTATGAGCAGTTTCTTGGTATTGAAGGGGATTGTAACCCCCCTTGATGACCACGATATATTCTCTAATGTCCATAATCATCACATGGCTGATTCTATGGTTCGTGATGTTACGAATTCTGAAATTAGGGAAGATTTATTTTCGATGGGGGATGATAAAGCCCCCGGGCCCGACGGGTACACCGCTGCTTTCTTTAATAAAGCTTGGGATGTTGTGGGAACTGATATTACGAGTGCTATTCGGGGCTTCTTTATTAATGGTAAGCTTCTGAAGGAAATCAATCACACGATTATATCCTTGGTTCCTAAAGTGTCTACCCCTTCTAAGATTAATGATTATAGGCCTATTTCTTGTTGCAATATATTATATAAATGCATTAGTAAAATTATTGCTAATCGCATTAAAGAGGGCCTTGGATCTTTGGTTAGTATTAATCAATCTGCGTTTGTTACTGGACGTCATATTTCTGATAATATTTTGCTTACCCAAGAGCTTATGCTGGATATTCAGAAGGCGTATGATACGGTTGATTAGGCTTTTCTTAAGTCCATTCTGGTTGGTTTTGGTTTCCATCATAAAATGGTCGAATGGATTATGGTATGTGTCTCATCTACCTCATACTCTATATGTGTTAATGGGGACCTTCATGGCTGGTTCAAAGGTAAGCGAGGCCTACGGCAAGGTGACCCGTTATCTCCTTACTTGTTTACGTTGGTTATGGAGGTTTTATCCCTTGTTTTGCAGAAAAAGATTTCTAATTCGGTGGATTTTCAATTTCATCATTTGTGTGAGCAGCAGAGAATTATTAACCTATGTTTTGTAGATGATCTTTTCTTGTTTTCTATAGGCCATCCTGATTCGGTTAATGTAATTATCCAAGCTTTGGAGGACTTCAAGAATGTTTCGGGTCTTGTTCCGAGTATCCCCAATAGTACAACTTTCTTTTGTAATGTTGCTATTGTTTTGAAAGCTACTATTCTACAGTTTATGCCGTTTGCAGAAGGTTCTCTCCCGGTTAGGTACCTTGGCGTCCCTCTTCTATCGTCGCGATTGCTTTATAGGGATTGTAAGGTTCTTGTGGAAAAATTGAAGAGTCGTGTGAATGATTGGCGCAACAAGTTTTTATCTCTTGCGGGTAGGCTTCAATTGGTCAGATCTGTGTTGTCCTCTGATACGTGGGAATCGCACCAGGCTTTACCTCTCAAGGGATCTTGAGAAGCTTACAACCCCCACCAGGCAGTGTACCTGATCGTTGTAGTATAGTATAGTGACAAGTACCGGGGGATTGATCGTTCAACTAGGAATAGTGTCGTTAGGACTGAAATTAATCTAACTAGGTCTAAAGGTGAAGGATGATTCTTTTTATATTTTTATATTTTATGAAAAGCAAGTAAAAATCTCGGGTATTGGGAGAGTGGGCGGTGTGTCACGGGCGGTGTGTGTGCCTCAAATGATGGTTGAGTATTTTGTGGGCTTATGTTATTTACCTCATCATTCCACGTGTCACGATCACCTATATCCTTAGGTAGTGATAATAACAAACCTAGTGCTTCATCCAACTTATGGTTTATTGATACGGCTCTATCCATAATTCCTATTAGCCTCACTAAAACGAGATCCTAAACATGGAGGTTGTTCATAAGAATCTATCCTAGGTGAAGGCTCATATGATTCATAGGTGTCTCTAAATGAGGTATTTTGCACTTCTTGGTGTTCTAGCCACTCAACCATATATTGCAATCTTAGAAGTCTAAGTGAAGTGTCCATTTGAAGCAAATTACATACAAAATCACAAAGAAAATATAGACTACGAGAAAGCTACAAAGTAAAAGGAAAAAAATCTCACTTGATAGGAATCTAATGAGTAGACCAAATAAAAATCAAATTCAACCTAAACAATAACTATTCCCCGGGCTGCGGCGCCAAAAACTTGATACGTGGGAATCGCACCAGGCTTTACCTCTCAAGGGATCTTGAGAAGCTTACAACCCCCACCAGGTAGTGTATCTGATCGTTGCAGTATAGTATAGTGACAAGTACCGGGGGATTGATCGTTCAGCTAGGAATAGTGTCGTTAGGATTGAAATTAATCTAACTAGGTCTAAAGGTGAAGGATGATTCTTTTTATGTTTTTATATTTTATGAAAAGCAAGTAAAAATCTCGGGTATTGGGAGAGTGGGCGGAATTAGTTGCTAATCAACTAACCCAAAAGCTACTACTTAAACTAATAAACAAGAAAATAAACTAAGGTTCTACAAGATAAGTGAAGCATGTCTACCTATGATATGTTACTCCTTGCTAGCTATCAAATTCTACCTATTGAATTGTAAAACCTTGTTTTAATTGACGGGTTGTATTCCTTAATACCAGTCATGGGGTGGCGCACTTAACTCCCCAATCCTATGAGTGCCTACTTCACTCCTATGTCGAGCCGGCTAAGAAGCTCCTAACATGGGATCATTAGAATTTACTCATGCATTAAATACAACCAATAAAACTTAGTGCACATCGGTTCATGTTTCCCAAGACGTTCAAGCATGTTACCATTTGGAGATCTGCCAGTTTTCTTAAGCCTAACATCGAATTCATTTAATCAAAACAAGAATCAATAGGAAACAAGAATTATAAACTAAACCAACTAGATCTATTGAAGTTGTCACGCGTTAATTGATGGAGATAGACACACACATCAACAAGCCCCTCATTGATGGAGATAGATACAACATCAACAAGAAATCAATGAGATCTAATCAATTATATACAAGTTTCACATAATCACAAGTAGACACAAGGTGAATTAGCAAATCATCATCAAAGAAGAGTAAACAACAATGATAATGGAAAACTTAATTAATATAGAATCATCAAACCAATACATGATGTTTATGGAGTGATTGAAACCCTCTAAATTGCTGGAAAAACACCTACCTAAACCCAGGAATCGACCTTAGGGTTTAAGGCTTACAAAAAGTGAAGTTATGATGTTATATTTATAGGCTTATTTCTGCCCGGCCCATCTTGACGGCGTCAGCCCGTTACTCTTGACGCCGTCACGACCATTTTTTTCACCAAATTGTAGATCTCTTCGTCCTCTTCGCGTCGGCTTTTGAGTCACCTAAATCCGAGTTCTTATGCAAAAGTTATGACCAAAACAATAGCAGCTACTCCGCGCGCAAGTTTTGACAAGTTAACACGTGACGGCCTTGGGTGACGCCTTCACGTTCTCTCTGGGCCGTCACCACTTTTACTCTTGACGCCGTCACCAAAATGCTCTTGACGCCGTCAGGTACTGTTCTCAGCATGGAAAATTAAGTCTTTGGCGTTTTCTTCACTTTTATGCTCCAAAAACGTCCGAATTGCTTCCTTTTCCAGATTTCTCTCCCAAAGTACCTAAAATCACAAAAGGAACGATTTAGGGCAATATTTGATCAAATAAATTCAATTCCGGGCTTAAATGACGCCCTAAAAATGGTTCATTTTTCGCCTCATCATATACCCTTATACTTGAGATTTGCTTGTCCTCAAGCAAATGCGCTTTTATTCTAGTCAAAATTCAAGTTAGGGGTCATTTAACACTAATATAAAAGTAATTACAACAAATAATCGTTCCACTAAAGACCAAAGCCAAGCACGGAGGTCATACACTAGCACCTCACAAATAGTGTTTAGATACTCACATCTCTCGGGTGTAATAAAGTATAAATTACAATATAGAAACGGAAGATATCTCTCACTACCTGTCATAGCAAAATAGATTACCATAGGCTTGGGAAAGGATCAAACCTCCACCACATGGCGTAAGCACCTAGGATAAACTATCAAAGAGGTCTTTTAAAGGGTTGTAACGTTAGGTGTAGGGATATGAAATACACGGTTTTGTTGGATAAAGGAAGTTTTCACTGGTGGCGAGTTAACAATCTTGGTTAATTACATGTATAATATGGCGTTGCTAAGCCAAGACTAGACTCGACTTAAGCTAATAAATGAAAAATAACAAAAATATAAAATGAACATAGAATGAAAAGGGATGGTAGTCCGTATGTTTTTCTCTTTTTCTTTTTCTATTTTTTTTTTCTTTTTCTTGATTTTTTTTTTTTTTTTTTTTTTTTTTTTTTTTTTTTTTTTGCATACACTCTTACCCTACCATCCGAAATAATACATAATAGGGAATGAACATTCCCCTTACACTTGAATCTTTACATACTTTACAATAAACTAATCTAATGACTCGAATTAAGAAAATCAAAACACTTGGAGCACTTTTAAGATTAACGTACATATGGGGGTAATGAATGATGTTTTTCCCCTTTACTCCATAAAATAAGTACTTTTACCCATGAGTCCCAATCGTCCCAAAACAATATGTACAAGGATATGACTCGACTTAGCAACCATGTAATCAATTAGATAGTTACCTTAGGGTTTAACAAATAACAATAATGCACTAAAAATGAGCGCATACACGGAAGGCTAAGGCGATTTGGTTGTACATTTAAGTGGGGTGTAACAAATTCTTCCTTTAAGTAAAATGCTTAAAGTTAGAAACGAAAAGATAGGCTCGGATGGGTGTACTAGGGGTATCGTGTACTAAAAATGAGTACAACGCTAAAGGTGTGGGAAAAATTAGTTGACTTAACTAGCCAAGTAATATGACTTAAATGGTCAAGTAATTATAATACGGGTTTAACACAAGGGTGATCCTAATGCCTCTTATCATGTAGTAAATCCTACTACACGAATGTAGTCTCACTAGCGGTCTCGGGATGCATCACTAACGCAAGTTCTAGAATCTAAATGCTACCGGTACACTCATAAGCACTAATAGTAAATGCTTTTCCTATCAAATCTAAAGGCGAACCTCACATATTTGGGTGGAAAATTTTTCTGAATATACGGTTATGTGCTAGTCATACAATCTTTTATCCATGAGACGCTTGCTATGACTAAAGTTTCACTCCTAAATGTTGTAAAAAATTCCAAATTTGGCGCTAAAATTGCACTAACAAGTATTTCTCATAGTTTTATTACACATCTACCATTAAACAAAACAAACTCAAGCGAAAGTGCATATGTAAGGTATCATCATTTTACCCTCCCCTTACACTTAGGATGAACATTGTCCCCAATGTTCAAGTAAAGTATGTAAAAGTGAAAAAGTAAAAGGAATGAAATCAAATACTCCCCTGATTCGCTCGGTATGGATAATAAGGTGGCCAGGTTAGATCTTCCTCCAAGAAAATGAACAATCAAAGCTTCCCTTCCAGAATATAAATCATCTTCTTGTCATACATAACCTGTTAAACCTGAGAAAACAATCACAAAAACCCAACGCATCAATCCGAACAAAGAAAACTCACAACTAGATGTAATTCTAGACTTAGGAATAGAAACAAAACAATTAAAGATATAATGTTTGTGGAATGAATGTTTGCAGATTTCTTGGAGTTTATAAAACTAAATAAGCAACAAAAACTTTAAGAGTCCGGTATAAACAAAACTAGCAAAATTTCCAGAATTTTACACATGACGCCGTCAAGAGTAAACTCATGACGCCGTCAGAAGTGGCCTGCAGAAATTCTTATGTTAAGTTTTCGGAAAATTTCTGAAAAAAACTTATGTCCTACTTCCTGGAAAATCCTGCAAAACATCATTATGACTCGATACAAGCATTTGACTCTAACAAGTACTAATACACATGTCCATTTATTATTGTTGTGGTTCATGCTCAATTTCGTTCTTATAAACAAATTTGGATCTCCCTTACACTTATCTTTTGCAAAATACCTTTATATGCAATTAAGACGAAGTTAAAAACAAAATAAAGCATATTCACAATTTACTTTGAAACATGAGCCACAAACAATAAAAATAAAACATGCATACGGAAACAAATAAAATCAATCAAACAAACAAACAAACAAATAAAAACACGCAAAACATGGGTTGCCTCCCAAGAAGCGCTTGTTTTTGTTCGAGTCACGAGCCTGACTCTACCCTTATTTAACGGAAATAGGGGAGGTTCTCCCTACACTTAGGATTAAGTGTGGGTGAAAGTAGCGATACACACCCTTAGGGTGTGAATATGCCACGTGAGGTGAAGGGGGTGAGTGAATGGCTTCCTTCATCCTAAAACTACCCGGATAATATTGGTTGATGGGTGGGTCGGTTCCTCTTTTGTCTCCTAGATGTATATCTAAGGATGGAAAGTTGTGTAAAGGTTGAGGTTCCGGTTCATCAACATTAGGAAATTCCCTAGAACTAGGAGTAAGGTTATCACTACAAGTATTCAAACCTATATCCTCTAGTGGTGCCTGGTCCAAGGGTTCTACCTCTATTGGAATTCCTAAAATTTCTTCTACTTCTTCCGGGTAAGTCACGGGCGGTGTGTGTGCCTCAAATGATGGTTGAGTATTTTGTGGGCTTATGTTATTTACCTCATCATTCCACGTGTCACGATCACCTATATCCTTAGGTAGTGATAATAACAAACCTAGTGCTTTATCCAACTTATGGTTTATTGATACGGCTCCATCCATAATTCCTTGGCAAACTAGGTCGCTTTTTCTATTAGCCTCACTAAAACGAGATCCTAAACATGGAGGTTGTTCATAAGAATCTATCCTAGGTGAAGGCTCATATGATTCATAGGTGTCTCTAAATGAGGTATTTTGCACTTCTTGGTGTTCTAGCCACTCAACCATATATTGCAATCTTAGAAGTCTAAGTGAAGTGTCCATTTGAAGCAAATTACATACAAAATCACAAAGAAAATATAGACTACGAGAAAACTACAAAGTAAAAGGAAAAAAATCTCACTTGATAGGAATCTAATGAGTAGACCTAATAAAAATCAAATTCAACCTAAACAATAACTATTCCCCGGGCTGCGGCGCCAAAAACTTGATACGTGGGAATCGCACCAGGCTTTACCTCTCAAGGGATCTTGAGAAGCTTACAACCCCCACCAGGTAGTGTACCTGATCGTTGCAGTATAGTATAGTGACAAGTACCGGGGGATTGATCGTTCAGCTAGGAATAGTGTCGTTAGGATTGAAATTAATCTAACTAGGTCTAAAGGTGAATGATGATTCTTTTTATGTTTTTATATTTTATGAAAAGCAAGTAAAAATCTCGGGTATTGGGAGAGTGGGCGGAATTAGTTGCTAATTAACTAACCCAAAAGCTACTACTTAAACTAATAAACAAGAAAATAAACTAAGGTTCTACAAGATAAGTGAAGCATGTCTACCTATGATATGTTACTCCTTGCTAGCTATCAAATTCTACCTATTAAATTGTAAAACCTTGTTTTAATTGACGGGTTGTATTCCTTAATACCATTCATGGGGTGGCGCACTTAACTCCCCAATCCTATGAGTGCCTACTTCACTCCAATGTCGAGCCGGCTAAGAAGCTCCTAACATGGGATCATTATAATTTACTCATGCATTAAATACAACCAATAAAACCTAGTGCACATCGGTTCATGTTTCCTAAGACGTTCAAGCATGTTACCATTTGGAGATCTGCCAGTTTTCTTAAGCCTAACATCGAATTCATTCAATCAAAACAAGAATCAATAGGAAACAAGAATTATAAACTAAACCAACTAGATCTATTGAAGTTGTCACGCGTTAATTGATGGAGATAGACACACACATCAACAAGCCCCTCATTGATGGAGATAGACACAACATCAACAAGAAATCAATGAGATCTAATCAATTGTATACAAGTTTCACATAATCACAAGTAGACACAAGGTGAATTAGCAAATCATCATCAAAGAAGAGTAAACAACAATGATAATGGAAAACATAATTAAGATAGAATCATCAAACCAATACATGATGTTTATGAAGTGATTGAAACCCTCTAAATTGCTGGAAAAACACCTACCTAAACCCAGGAATCGACCTTAGGGTTTAAGGCTTACAAAAAGTGAAGTTATGATGTTATATTTATAGGCTTATTTCTGCCCGGCCCATCTTGACGGCGTCAGCCCGTTACTCTTGATGCCGTCACGACCATTTTTTTCACCAAATTGTAGATCTCTTCGTCCTCTTCGCGTGGGCTTTTGAATCACCTAAATCCGAGTTCGTATGCAAAAGTTATGACCAAAACAATATCAGCTACTCCGTGCGCAAGTTTTGACAAGTTAACACGTGACGGCCTTGGGTGACGCCTTCACGTTCTCTCTGGGCCGTCACCACTTTTACTCTTGACGCCGTCACCAAAATGCTCTTGACGCCGTCAGGTACTGTTCTCAGCATGGAAAATTAAGTCTTTGGCGTTTTCTTCACTTTTATGCTCCAAAAACGTCCGAATTGCTTCCTTTTCCAGATTTCTCTCCCAAAGTATCTAAAATCATAAAAGGAACGATTTAGGGCAATATTTGATCAAATAAATTCAATTCCGGGCTTAAAATGACCCCCTAAAAACTGTTCATTTTTTGCCTCATCATCCTCGATGCATCTATATTGGGCTTCTGTTTTTATTCTTCCTTTTCATATCATTCATGATTTGGAGCAACTCATGAGGGTTTTCTTAAGGTGTAAAGGTGAAATGAAAAGGGGTAAGGCCAAAGTTGCTTGGGAATCTGTTTGTAAGCCTCAGTGAGAAGGTGGTCTTGCTATTCGTCGATTGGATGACTTTAATATTTCCCTTATGACAACACATATTTGGAGTATTTTGACCCACAAAGAGTCTTTATGGGTTATATGGGTTCATTCATATAAACTTCGTGGTAGAAGTTTCTGGGATGTTCCTTGCTTGGGTGATGCTAGTTGGGGTTGGCGTAAGCTTCTTGCGATTAGATCCAAGGTACGTCCTTTCATATGGCATAAGATCAATAATGGTAAGACTACATCAGTTTGGTTTAATATGTGGTGTGATTTAAGCCCTATTCGTGATATGCTCAATGCGAGAGACATTGTTCGGGCTGGTTTAAGATTATCAGACTCGGTTTATGATGTGATTGAGAATGGTACTTGGAGATGGCCTGCTAATTGGTTGTCTAGACTCCCAAATTTATTTAGTCTCCCGGTCCCTAATCTACTTGATGATGGGTTATTATGGCATGATTTGGATGGAAATTTTAGACTTTTTTCGGTTGCTTGTGCTTGGAATTCTCTTCGTACAAGGGCTGATAAGGTTGTCTGGTTTCATATTTCGTGGTTTTCTCATTGTATTCCACGGCATGCTATACATTTGTGGCTTGTTCTTAGACAGAAGTTGAAGACGTAAGATAGGTTGCGAGAATCGGATGTTGATTGATTGATGCTAAATGGTCAACTAAAGTCAACCACAGAAGTGGTCAATATAGTCAAACAGCTTAGGTCCAATCTTCGTGAATAGTACAGAGTTTCCCCGGGTCGTTATGTCCCGACGAGATTCAAATGGTGTTTAGAAACGTTTATGGGAATGAGTGATACTGAGGACAGTAATCAAGGATGATTTGGATTGGAATTATACTACTGGAATTATTTGGATAACAATCTATAACAAGCACAGAAAAACAGATATGTTTACACGTAAGCAAATTAGAAATCAGAAATGATTACGTACAGAAGAAAAGGTGAGTTTTAAACAATTTACAACTACAGGGGTTGAAAATGAAACTTTTACAAACTTAATATTAAAAGAAAATTTAATTAAAAAGAAAACTATTTTTTTTATTATTTTATTATTTAATATTAATTATTTAAATAAAAACTATTTAATTATTTAATTAAAACTAATTAACTTATAATAAAAAGCTTAATAATACAAAATTAAACTAGAAAATTGCAAAATTAATTTTTAAAATTCTAAAATGACTTAAAATGAATTTGGAAACTAAAAATATATTTTTTTGTCTTTTTGTGGTTTAATATTAATTAATTACTAATTATATTAATTAAACTAATTAAACTAATTTAAATTACTAAAAATAGTAAAATGACTTAGAAAATTATGATTTTTTTTATAAAACTAATTAACCATCACAGGAATCCTATAAAATTATAAAAAGTTTATAAAAATTATTTTTAAACTAGTTTACTAATTATTTACTTATTTAGTAATTAAAAACTAATAAACTAAATTAATTAAGAAAAATATAAAATGTGCAGCAAAAATTAAGAAACTATTTTCTAAAAATACTTTATGATTTATAAAACCTAGGAAAAATATAAAAAAGTATAGTTGTTAAATAAAAAGTTAATAAAACTATTTAATTAACTAATATTACTTAATTATTATTAAAACTAATATTAATTGTAGAAAATACTAAATGAAGAGATAAAAATCTAAATTTTTTTATTTAACTACTATACTGATACAGGAACTTAGGAAAAATAAGAAAACACCTGAGTGCTTAATGAGAAAGCACAAAAATAAGCTAAACAGTTAAAGTTTCTTAAATAGAAGCTATCACTAAAATTAAAGTGGGCTTTTTTGGAATTTTCTTTTTGAGAATTAATTATACACTGAAAATATGCAACTTTTACAAAAACAAACTTTTTGAAACTTAAAAATAAGCACTTTGGACACTTATGAGCATAACAGATTGCTTTTTGAGCTTAAAATAATGCACAAGCTCTCAACAAGTTATTCCACAGTACCAAGGAACAAAATAAGCTAGAAAAACACTTAAGGACACTGAAATTAAGCTAAAAAGCACAAAGAAACCTACTGAGAACCAGAAATAAGCAAATAAGTAAATCACAAATACCACAGATCCACACAGGCCAAAATGGCAAACTTGCAGGCCTAGTGGGGCCCACAGGGGTGATCAGAGGTCCAAGGTAAGGATAGGTCTAATAAGCTGAGCTTATGGGCTCTCTAACAAGCTCAAGCTCACACTGTGGGGTCCACAGGTAAGCTTTTAAGGAGCTTGTGGAGTTGGGTGAAATGCACTGAGTGCACAGGGTGTTTGTTTGGCAAGGATAACTTAAGTCCACAAATAAGCTAGGGGCAAAGATACCAAAGCCCAAAATAAGCTTGGATCCTAAAATTTTGGCTTATGAGCTTTTTAAAAAGCTCAAGGTTGGGGATTGGGGTCCCCAAACAAGCTCAGAGTGAGCTTATGAAGTCTTGGTCAAATCATGGTGCAGGGGAGATTTCCTCCCTGCAGGCTCAAAGAAGCCATGAAATAAGCCACCAAGAAAAATCTTAAAAATAAGCCTTGGGTGGGTTTTTGTAGGTAAGCTGGTAGGGTTTAACTGGTGAAAAGCTTTGGGCTCAAATATGAACACATAAATCAATAAAAATCTTGGAAAAAATGCATTTCTGCCAAAGGTGGTGAATTTGACTTTTTTTGCTATGAGTACCTAACTTGACTTTTATGAGTTTCTACTGAATCCTAATGACTAATTATGAAATATTAAGATGATTTGAGACTAAAACAAGTGAACTTAACCACTAATGAGCTAACATGATGATTATGGCACCTTAAAATTCTAACAGACACACTGTAATGAGATTTGAGATGAATTTTGACTTTTTACCAAAAGACCATTGGTTTTTATGGTTTGACTGGTATATGAGGACCCAATGTGAGTTGAATGAACCAAATTTATCAACAAAAACATTCTTGAATACCTTTAACCCCACTGATCCAAACACCCCTTTTAAAACACAGATTTCATGATTTCAAAGCAAATGATTGTAAAAGACCATGAGAATGTTTCAAGATGACTCACAATGGTATAATAAGCTATTTAAAGCACAAATAAAACACTCTAAACAACAACAACTTACAAATCACAACTTCACTAAAATGGCAGTTAAAATGACAAATAACAACACAAATGATTCTAACAAACAAGGACCCAAAATTAAGCTATATTATGAGTAAGATATGCTAAATAGACACAAAAACACAAAAATAAGCAGTTTATAAGCACAACTACAGTAAAATCATAAAATTTAGGTAAATTGACTAAAATTTAGAAAGTGAAACTTACTAAGGACCCTTGCTCAAAACCTGGTCAATTATGCTCGAGGAGCTACTCTACACGCTCCTAGCTTATCAGAGATAAGCTAGGTACAATCCATCTGCCAATTCCATTACTTGGCACTTCCAAAAGCTTCCACAGTCAATTGCTAAGGTACCCTGTTTTTTTTTTGTTTTTGATTTTCTTTCCTTATTTTATGTTTTTCTTATGTATTTAAGAGCTTAAGTGAGCTTGTGAAACATGTGCGATAACTAGAAAGCTTAAACCATGTTTTAGCCTACACTTGGATTTTATGATGAAACTGAAATGAGAACAAGAGCTTGAAATAAGAACTCAAAAGCTTATATTAACTTGAGAAAACATATTACAATCTAAAGTTTGATTGGAAATTAAAAGTTACAACTAATTCGACATTAATTTAGATAAGCTAAAAACTACACGCCCTTCTCCTTTGCCTCTTCTTCATTTTATAGCCACTTCTAGGGTCTTTTGGGGTCCACTTGAGCTTTCCCAGGTACAATCTTGTCCATCGGATAAGATTGGGATGATCCTAGCCTTTAAACTGTTTTTTGCACCAAAAAAGAAATTGCAATTTGCCTCTGATATATAGCAAGGGGTGGCATCATTTATGGCATTTGGCTTGTTAGGTGCATGGTGGGATGAGTGGTTTGGGCGGTGGAGAGGTGAGGTGATGGGTAACAGGGTAGAGGTGATGGAGATGGGAGGGTGTTTGGAGTTTGACTGTTTGACCAAGGTTGGTCAAACTGGGTGTTGACCCAGCTTCTATTAAAATGGGAACGGGCTTTTGGGTGGATTGGGCTTTGGATGGTGTTGGATCAGGTTGTGTTATTGGATTTGGATTATGGTTTTGGTTTTTTATTAATAACAAGGGTCTGTTTGGTTTAGTAATTATCACAAGGACCAACTTTGTAATTTGCTAAAAGTTAAGGGACTGGATTTGGCACTTTTCCAAAGTTCTCAAAGGGATGAAACTTGCCAATCTTCAATAGTACAAGGACCTTTGTTGATTTTTCTATTTTTGAATTTCCCAAGGTCCAAATCTGCCAATTTTAAAACTTGAGGGACCAAACTTGTAATTTATCCAAAATTCTCATCCAGGGATCATTTTTGAAAAATATGAATAGCACAAGAACCATAATTGATTTTTTCAAAGTTTTAATCCTAGGGACCATTTTTGACAACTTAGAAAAGTTCAGGGACTAAACTTGACAATTTTTGAAACTTTTCACCAAAGGACTAATTATGATTATTTGTGATTTTCAAAGGACCTTTGGTGACTTTTCTTACAAAATAAATGCTCAGGGACTAATTTTGATAAGTTTTGAAAGTTGAGGGACTAAAACTGCTAATTATGCAAACTTTGTTCATTTTTTATCTGTTTTTAATAATTTTGCATCTGAAAAATATAAAACACAATCCTTGGATATTTTTAGTATTTTGATTCATATTTGAGTGTTTTTGGATGTTTTGGCAGTTCAGATATGACAAAAATGATGAGTATTTACATACTCATCATTGGTCCTAATGTTGATTTGAACCTTCTTAGATGCCCGCTTTGTGACACGGTGCCGGACTCTCACCCTCACTTGTTTTTTGAGTGCCAATTTTCTTTGCAGGTTTGCAGGTCCGGGGTTTATCTGGTATGGATGATCTCCCGCCTTCATTGGATGATGTTGTTGCGTTCCTTATTCCTATATCTAAGGGGCATTCGGTTACTAGCATAATCTCGCGGTTACTACTTGCTGTTACTACTTATTACATATGGATGGAACGCAATTCAAGACTTTTCACGCAGAAGAAGTCTACCATTGCTAAAGTGGTCCAAGTAATTGTCTCTACTGTCCGGTTGAAGTTGGTTACATTCAAGTTCAAGAAGCTAACCCTCCGGTCTCGTCTACTATTGGATTCATGGAAGATTCCAAGTGCTTGTCTTATACACGAGGGAGGTGTCAGGTAAGGGTTGTAATCTTTTTCCCTACTCCAAGGTTTTTCCCTCTAGGTTTTTCTTAGAAAGGGTTTTTAAGGAGGCAAACTTCCTGAGTCGCCTTACTTCCTTCGTGCTTCTGGATGGATGCGGGATGTTCGCTTGCTTCAAGATTTTTGTCTTGTTTTTTATTCCTAGCTAGATGATTTGTAATATAGCTAGGTTTGTTATGTTTATGGCATGTCATAAGCACTGGTATATCAAGCTTTTGCTTGAGGTTAATGTGGTACTTCAGCCACATTCCATTTGTACCTAACATTATTCTTTGGTTATATATTTACCAGGGAGATACCCTTTACCCAAAAAAAAATATAATTTCTTTTTATAATCTCCACCTCTATCCCCATCCAGTTCGAGCAACAGTTACTTTTGCCAAACATACTAATCTAGCGACTTCACTAAGAGATTACTGATTATGTTTAATTTTCCAAATTGTGTATGACTAGGGCCGTCTCGTGGATTTTGGTGGCCCTGTGCCACAATATCTGAGTAGGCCCTTTAAATACGATTTTTTTTCATACATGTATATAAGCTTCAGGCATATTGTAGTAATTGTCATAAACATATCAAGACATTATAACATAGGAAGTTCATGTCACAAGTATACATAGTGTCATAATGTTTTTCTTGAGTAGTATATATACTTCATATAGCAAAATGGTTGATTACGTCGTAGCTTTCTTATTTTTGATAAAAATGAATAACACTCAAAAAATACTAAATGATGAATACATAACACTACATTAATAAATTGGGACCCCCTTTTTTTATATAGCAAATGTTAATGGGCTTATTACTCCTCATATAACTGAATGTCTCTATAGTTAACTTGTAAGTTTGGAGGCCCTACAAAATTAGGGGCCCTGTGCCACTGCACCCTTTGCACACCCCCTCAGCCGAGCCTGTGTATAACTAAAGGATCAACCGTCAATGTTGTTTTTACCGCGATTTCATTAGTTAAACTTTTGTATTCCCCTCCTTTTGGATACGTTCTTGTCCTTTTACGACCAACTTTTAAGAAATGGCAAACGCGGCATACCACGATTTCAAAGGAATCGTGTGAGGCAATAACTACAACTTTCTGAGTTGGAGCCTAGATGTCTTGTAGGGATTCACTCAACAAGCAGAACTCGTCAGTGACAGTAAAGCGAAACATCTCCCTCTCATTCTTTTTCCCCTTTTCCTGCACTTTTTATTAAAGATGGGATTGCCCTGATTTATCAAGTGCCTGGACTATTTTATGTTGGTGTTTGGATAACAATGTTAGTAGCAAGGGAAGACACAATTCAGAATTAAATGATATCAGTTGTATATGAGATATTAGAGGTGGTAATTTGTGATAAAATAAATAAATAAATAAATAAATAAATAAAATAATAAAAAAAACTAAATGGGTAAATTTTTAAAAGATTTGAGTACATTTGGGCCCCATTTTTTTTTAAATGGGCATATATTACCCATTTAGAAGTTAAATGGGCATAATGGGCACATGTTTTTCTCTCAATTGGAGAACATTAAATTGAAAAACTTATGGATATAGTATATTTAGTTACTTAAATATAATAAGGTGTTACATTTGAAGATTTTTTTTTGTTATTTTAGGTCGTTTCTAAAGTGATTCATATAACATGCGCCAGTTTGGCCTGTGGCCGTTTAGCCCATGCCCGTTTAGCCTATAGCTCGTGCCCGACCATTTTCCACCTCTATTGGATATGAACTCCTGGGGTATGGTTCAATGCCCTGAAAAAATTATCCTTTACAAAAAGAATAATCTAGTTCTCATTATCAGCTGTGGAGAAAATAGCTGGAGAATTAGATGCAGTTGGTGTTGTTTTGTAGTTAGAGCCTTTAAGAGTCCTTTTGTCGCTTTATTGATTGTGATCTCTAGTATATGTTCTGTAAGGATGGAGGCTGCAGATATGTATTTAGGATTATAGTCATAGAAGGGCCATTAAGTGGTGATTCATGAAGTTTTCTTGAAGTTTTAATGATATGAGCAGAGTATTTGACTTGAAATAGTTAGTAATCTCAGAGGTGACCATTTTCCAATTTTGTATATAAGGCAGATACAAGTTAGAATTGGAAATGAAGAGTTGTTAAGGAGAATTAGAATACAATCTACTCTGATGAAGCATGTGTTAGTTTATGCTTACATCTGGTGTGAGGATGTGGTTGCACCAGGGTGTTTGGATGAGCTAATTATAGGAAAGTAATTACTTAGAATGTGAGTTTGTGTTGGGGTTTGAGAGTGGGTGATGTAGAAATGAACTTTGGTAATACAAGTTTATTATGATTTTTGGTTTTGGAAGGAGGATAGTGAGTTGTGAAAAATGAAGCTACTTGCCTTAACAAATTCTTGAACTCACTATTTTGGTTGTTTGGCTGCTTCCATTGGTGTATATTTTCTCTGCTAATGATACCTTACTATATATGCCTCTAAAAAGACTATGGATAATGAAAAGGTATGCAATGATGTCTCTTTTAGAGATGTGTATTAGAAAGGAAGTGTAGTTAGCAGTTGAAGTATCCCTTTGGGAAAGGATGAGTTAATGGTTTGGATGATGCCTTCCTCTTGTGTTGCTTTCAGTTAGTCTTGGGGCATGAGTTAATTGTTAGATTATATATATATATATATATATATATATATATATATATATATATATATATATATATATATATATATATATATATATATATATATATATATATATATATATCAAAAAGTAAGCTACTTAAAATTTGGGAGTTTCTGCATCAAATTTCTTAGCTGAGGTGTTGAACTGCACCCAAGTTTAGAGAAATGTAGTGTGACTATAAGCCATCATTGGTGAGAATATGGGTGAATTTTTGCTCACAATGTTTAAAAGAATGCTTAGTCTTGGTTTAGGTTGTTGTTTAGTGCTTTACTTTGGGTTAACTTCATGTAAGTAATAGGGGTGAGCATCCGGTCAAAACCAGACCTGACCGAAACCATTTTAGCCCAAAAGTCCAAAACCACGGACCAAGGACCGGACCGAATGTGTCTGGGTCGGTCCGGTCCGAGAAGGCATTATTGGTAGGTTGTACGTAGGACCGGACCGGACCGAACATAATGTAAAGTGTGCACTGAGGACCGGACCGAAATAGGTTCGGTCCGGTCCGGTTTCTCGTTTCGATCCAGTCCACGGACCGATATGCTTACCCCTAGTAAGTAACCCTTAGAAATAAATAAGTGTGTATCATGTATATATAATACATGTGTTAATTTATTTTCACCCTTCTCATCAAAAGAAAAAAAAAAAAAAAAGGGGAGAGGATTGCATATCTATTAAGGTTTATATTAAATCACACTATAAACGACACCGTTTTGTGTCCTATTTTCCCGCCAAAACCATGCAGGCTCCCGGAGCCCAACTGGCCCACCTCTGATCCATCACCAATGGTCCAAATTGGTTGCTTTGGTCTGCATCCGGTTAGATAAGATATCGGTGTAGAGCCACACAAAATGCTAAATCTCTCACACACACACAAGCAAAGCAGATAAGCAGATGTCGCATGCTAGATTTGAGAAAGTAACAATGACAAACAGGTACAAGTATTCATATCTTATAATTTTTATTGTTTAATTTGGTTAGGGTTTTCAGCTTTAATGCAACTGAAGATTAGGGTTTAGTTGTCTTTGTGTTTTTATGCTTTGGTTATTTAAAAATTGGTTATTTCAGTTGTTTCCATGTCTGAAATTTTTTGTAGTTTCGAATCAGATATGCTTTATTATATTAAAGGATTGGAACCGCTGATGTTTTAAAGGGGTTTCAGGGGAAGGTTGTGACTTTGGATTTGGGAGGTTTTGGGTGATGGCGGGTCGGTTAATTAAGGTATGCTCTCTAGCCATGGTTTTAATTTTTTTTAACAAAATTTGAAATTTGTGATGAATCTTCAAGAATCATGTTATACCTTTCAACCCAAATTAATCATTTTTAAAGTTGGTTTGCAGCATTGTTGTTAGGGGAAGATATGTCGGGTGGAGCCAAAGGTGTTTCATTTGCTTTTGCATTGTCAAATGCCATCACGAATGTATACTATTTTTTACTTAACTGTTTTTATTGTAGATAACGATCAGAGGCCACCCAGTAGTGGCGACACTTCCCACTTGAATGTTGAACAGTTGTGTTGTACAGGACAAGGTGAAGTATTGTGTATACATTTTTAGGTGATGCTTTAAAAGGTATGGAAACTGTTTCTATTAAGGATCATCAAAATCAAGAAAGCGGTGCTGTTCAGACCACAAACATTGCTTTATGGTGATCTGATTTTAGCATATGTATGTGTGTATAACGCATATTGCGTACGATCATATAAACCAAAAATGAAATACCCTACTTATAACTAGCATTCTATTGAATATTACAGGCGGCATTGCTGAGTTTTCTGCACAAAAATGTGTGCGTTTACTGCTGATTTTCTACACGAACAGGGTGCATTTTGTTTGCTTATTTGCTGCACAACACCCCATAGCTCAGGTGTATATGTACCCCTCACGCGTATGTACGCATACTATTGTTGTGGTTATCTTTGTTGCTCCTTCTTGCCCAGCCCATAACCGCGTATGTACTCATGTTCAGCCTTCTGAGCTGAACAATATTGGATTACGTAGGCTATATTTGTATCATTGGCAATGATGAAAGTTGATATGTGTCATTTTACACATATCCTTTCTTCCATTTTACGAGTCAAAACAACCAAAAACACTTGAAAACGATCAAATAATGTTACAAATATCCTTGGAATGTGTTTTTATGTGTTACAGGTACAAAAGGATTGAAAACAAAGCGAAAACGAGCATTTTTGGAATCAACTCGATAACAGCTGTGCATTTTGGATTATCAAGACGGGGTCTGAATCAAACCCGGGATACAGTTTTGGAACGAGATTGGAAAAGTGAAACCGAAACCAAATTTTATGGGTCAAGTCAGACCATAATCTAAACTAATACCAAATCCAATTCTAATCTATTACTAATCCAATACAAAACCAAATCCAGTCCACGTCCAAACCAGGCCCAACCAAATCCTAAGCCCAACACAAACTAAACTGAAACAATAAAAACAAAACCCTACCCTCTTTTTATCCATTAACCAAACCAGTCAAAGGTCAAACAAACACCCATCTTCCCCATCCCTGCTAATACCCGCCAAACCCTTACCTCCCTCTCCCTCTTTTTCCTGCTACACGCCACCCCTTCACATGATACCAAACCCTTCACGTGTTACCCTTCCCCCCCCCCCCCCCCAAATCCAAGCTGGCAATCCTTCAAGACAAAAAGTGATCCAAAGGCTTATATGTGATGATGTGGTGCTCAAGTTTGTAACCAAGGGCTAAGATGGTCCAAAGAAAGCACAAGTTGGACTTTTATTGTTTTCCACTCACAAAACAAACACACAACAAGAAGAAGGAAAAAGCAGAAGACTCTTTTATTTTTATTTATCAGTAGTATAAATATTAGTTGTAGCCAATGGTAGAAGGCAATTAGATAGTAGGAATTAGTAGTAGAGTTTTAGTTTTATTTAAGCTTTTTATTTATCAGTAGTATAAATATTAGTTGTAGCCAATGGTAAAAGGGACTTTTGTTGCTTATTGCTTTCAGCTTATTTCATGCCTTATTCACTGTTCATCCATGCTTATTTAGTCTATGTATAGCTTAATGTAAAGTTTCTTTCAAGGTTTTAGTTCAAAAATTTGCATCATCTTTAAAGTTTTCATCAGATGTCACCTTTCAAGGGGTGTTTGGAATTAGGTATTAACTCGGGTTGGAAAGAGTTTTTAGTCAAGATTTTCAAATGAAAAATGGTTTTAGTTGGTATGGTTAGCTGTTTTTAGTCAAGTTTGAGTAGCCTCATTAAGGTTTTTTTAGGCTTTACTAAATTTTTCATGTGAACTTAAAGTGGCCTGCTGTATCAGCTTGAAACAGCCCCTTTGATCCAAGTGATTGGCTATTTGAGTTAGAATTAGGATTGGAATTTTGATTTATAGTTTGTTAGTAGTATACCCTTCAACTTTTTGAGCTTATTTCAGGATTAGATGCTTACTTGGTGGGTCGTTTGTGGGTTGCAATTCACCCATTCTTGCTGCTACAACAGTTGGTATTTTGCTCCTCATCAGGTCCCTTTTGTTCTTAGAATTAGGTTAGGTGAAGTGAGATTTAGTGTCTAAAATTAGGAAGACAATTTGTTAGTTGCATTATTTTCAAACCCAAACGTGTTTACTTGGCTAAAGTGGGCTGCACAACCCCCACTAGGTCTGCTAATCAGTCCACTTTTCCCCCCAAACACCCTTAGTAAAGTATTTTTAATTTGTTCAATCTTTAGTCATTTAACCTAGAATTTCATTTGTAGTTAGTCTCCTAGTTTGTGAACATATTCATAATTTTAGATTAATTTTAGAATTTTTTTACAAACGAGCACAGGCTACCAAAGTTGCCCATTTGGACTGATTTGTTGCTGCAACCTTTGGTTTAGTTTACGTTTGTTTGAGCTTATTTCACTATTTGCAGCTTATTTTGTTAGCTCTATACATCCTGCTAGTTGGTGGTTTGGTGCTGCACAGGACTACACTTAAAACTTGTCCATTCAGTCACCCGAATCAACTTATCGCAAACAGTCCCTAGGTTAGTTTTAGTTTTTTTTAATGCTTATTAGGTCTTTTAACTGATTATCTGCCCCCATTAGTTTACTTAGGTGTCCCCTAGTTAGCCATTAGATGATTCCCCCTTATGTCAGCTTATTCTAATAGCTTATGTTAGCTTGTGTGCTTTTGTGGTTCTAAATCAGTTTACACAAGTTAAGCTTGTGCTTGCTCATGTAAACTAGAAATTACTAAGTTTGTTAACTTTTGGTTATGTTTGATCAAAGTTTGAGTTATTGCCTGATTATTGATGTTAGATTGAAGGTGTTTCTGAAGTTTTAACTTATACGAAGCTTTTTGAAAGCTGTTGTGAGCTCATACTTGTTAACTGCCAAGCTTGTTCAATTGTGTCTACCCTTTTCTTTTGTAACTGTTGCACTTAATAAGTCAATACCAACTCATTCATTAGTTTTCAAGAAAAAGTTGTTCACGAATCAAGTTGTTATTTATGTGTTTTTCTTCATTTTCCAAAAGAAAAAAAATAGTTTACAAAAAAAGTGGTCAAGGGGATTCGAACCCCTGACCTCTGGACCTTAGCTCACACACAACACATCCCCATACCATCTGTACTAGAGTATTTTTCTTTGTTTGTTTTCTTTAATATTTATAGTAGTAGTTCTCTTTGCTTATTCAACTTTCAGTTTTTAGAGTTTGCTTATTATCTGCTTATTTCAACTGCTTCTTATACTTTTTATTTTTCCTAGCCTCATTTTAGTGTAATAAACTTTCCCAAAAATTTTTATAATTTTTCAAATAGTTTTACTATTTTTCTAGGATTTATTTTATTATTTTAGTTTTTAATTCATTATAAAAAAATATAAAAATCTAAAAAATATTTTTCTTCTTTCAAAAATTTTCTTTTAGCTTTTAGAATGTAGAAAAATAATTTTACCCCCGTAGGATTAGCGTAGCATTAATTTCACTTTTGCGAACTCGCGTTTGATTTAAATTAACTTTCGCGTTTTTAATTTTAGATTACGTTTTAGGGTTCTCTAACTTTCTATTATCATTCCCGTAGACTTTTAAGTAGTTTTTGAGTTTTAATTTTCATTCCTTGTTTAAATTCATGTTTTAGTTGCGTTTATTTTTCGTACGTTATTTGCAATTTCTCGTAGTTTTACAATACCTAATAATCTCTCAACATCCTTACAAGCATTTTAATCACGAATCTCATACGATATTGCCCATTCACACCTCGTTGGGACACGACCCGGGTAATCACTTACCCGGTATCTTATATATATATATATATATATATATATATATATATATATATATATATATATATATATATATATATATATATATATATATATATATATATATATATATATATATATATATATATATATAGTATTCACGGATTTTTGCAAGATAACCCCTCCACACGGGTTGACTAGTGAATTTCCCTCACGTCTACCTTATATATATTTTTGATACGCTCTCAAAAACGTAATATCAAAAGTGTAGACTATTTACTGTCTCGGCAAGCATTGTTTGCCAAGACCCGTGCTGTAGCTTGGCAATCACATGTTTGTAGCTGAGCCGGGTTTTGGGTACCACTGCCATCATCGCCTACCTGAGCCCACATGTTCTTAATATTTTGTTCAAAACCTGTTAATTCCTTATCGGCTTAAAGATACACGTATATGCTCCTGTTGATGATTATCGAAGGATGTGGCATGTTCATTAGCTTAAAACGAGCCTACTATTTCATTATTTGGCATTTGTGTTCAACCTCAAATTGGGAAAGTTATTTGGATTGATTTCCTTTTGTTTATGTCTGTAGGAATTTGGATGACGGGTTGCTGTGATTAGGACTCACGTGGAAGCTGCGATTGGTATGTTTAATGTAAGTTCTATCTTGGTTATGAATATAGTATATAAGAATTATGTTTGTATATGATTATGATATCAAATAGATTTGTTTTTCAAAAATTGATTATTTACTTGATATCCACGTTTATACTTGCCAACCTGAGCGTCATATATAAGGATGAAATAATGCTAATGGATAATGTGTGTGCATCCATGCTTTCAGAAATACTCGACTGTTGGTATGTATGTACACATGTTTCGTAAATCAGCGTGTGTTTCATTTGCCTATTGTTATAATAATTCAATGTAAATGCCTATCTAAACACCATCTGATTGATTTTTGTTCTTTTGTGCAGGTGTTGATCGTAAGAAATGAGCTAAAGATGGGGAAAGGGAAGATTCCTGCTGAATGCATGTACCTATAGCCTGCTTATTTTTATTTAAAAAAAAAAACAAAACGGCGAAAAAAATACTACCCCGCTGCTTATTTTGCCAACGCCAGCGAAAAACTTCTGAACCAAATAGCGAAAAACATTTTGATTAAGATATTAAGGATATTAGTTAAATGATTTCAGTTTGCCTTTTCAATACGGAGTGATAATTTAAGTTAATTAATTGATTTATATGGACGAAATGATGACTTTAGAGATATTGGGTTAGCTTGGGTGCAGTAGGTTTATAACACGTCCATCATCATCAAGATGAGCATAACCATACTGGCCGAAAAGGTATTTCATTAGAATATGAGTGTTCACTTTTTGTATATGTTATTACATACAACCATATGTCGACACATTTATTAATGATCTGATGTTTTTTTTTTTTTTTTTTTCTTTTTTTTTTGTAGCTAAATGCAAGAGATTGTTAGAATGGCTCTGCTACGGTCCCAGGATTGAAGCACCGGGAAGAAGATAGTCATATTGCTGTGATTTCAACGCTAAAAAATGATATGCCCATGGATTCCGTTATGTTTATTTGGGTTTCTATTTACTTATGCTGAAACTTTTGCAACATTTTTTGAAAAAAGTGAGCTATTTTTCTTGATTTTTCCACTGCAATTTGATTTTCAGGATGCTGTCAGTCAGCTTGAGACATGATTGCGGATTTTGTTCTACCTACGTTACACCTCATGATAATAGGTAATCACCTAACCTATACTAAGGTGGTTTTTTGTTGTAGTGTTTGAATCAAAGTAAATGTATTAGTATTTCGCTCCATCAGGTGTATGATTTGCAGGGAAAAAAAATCATACAAGTGGTTTGCAAAACGATGCTGATTTTCTTTTTGCCTACAAATCATACAAGTGGTTTACAAAACACAACGTGTGTACAGATTCGAAATGGTGTAGAATCGCTATATACACAAACAACTATATTGAAAGAACTTATTAGACAATCGCTATATAAATAAACGACTATATTGTTGGATGTTTTAATGTTTACTTTCTATCGGTTAAGGCTGCTAATTGTTGGATGTTTTACACAAACGACTATATTGTTGGATGTTTTAATGTTACCTTAAACAATGTATGTGTAGATTCCAAATGGTGCACCACTTGGCGTAATAGGAAACACAAGAAAGAAAGCTCAATTTTCTTTCATGAGGTCACTATTCAGCTATGTCGATAAGTATAAATAGGCACTTATAAGCTGCCTAAGAGTGATCATATTTGAACAAGGTAAAATAGAGGTTGCACACTGGATAAAGACCATATTTGTGATTTCTATTTTCGCCTTTAACATTACTTTTCATCTATCATGGTGTCAGCGGTTGATATTTTATCCTTTGGGACTATGGCATGGGAGATTCTTATTCGCAAAGAGCCTTATGCAAATATGCACTTTGGTGCAATCACGGGTTACCATTATGTCATTTATTACTGTAATTTTATCGAGACCAATACACTGATAAGAAGCAAGGCTAAATATTACGTAATTTGATATTCTGGACTGTTCTTATCAGGTCAGGTGAAGCGGCTTCAGTACAGGAAACTCAGCAAAAAAGGGACAAGCTACAATGGCATTCATGAGTGATACAGCACATCAGGCTCACAACAGGAGGTGAAAGGTATGACATGAACATGTACTTATTATTAAAGCTACAAATTCATCTACCTCAAAATTAATTTACGCGTGTCCATATAGCCCCTTAGACCAAATCTGTCAACGTTTTTTTTTTTCTTTTTTTTTTTAATTATTATTCTCTTTCCTTCTGTTTGCAATTGATGGGTAGTTCAAATTGGAAAATGAGTTATCGTCGCGGTTTTTGTGGCATGTGAAATCAGGAAGGACTGTGGATCATCATTTTGTGACCAATCTTGCAATAAAAGAACACATGTGGACAGAGTCTAAATGAACGACCCTTCTGTTTTACTACACCTGATATTATTTTATGTAGAAGCATTTCTTGATGATCATGCTGTAGTTTAGTGTCCCTATTGATCCATTTGTGTTATTAGGTGTCACCAGATACTCCAAATTTTTAGCCAAAAGTGATAAGGGGGTGTTTAGGATTGCTAATATTTCGCTTATATGCTTATGTACTCTTTTATGGTAAACAATGCTCAGATAATATGGTAATATTAAAGTTTTTACACATGAATACATGATAGGTTGATATGCCAAACTTATTAGGCCTCTTATGAGTTTTGGTTATCTATGTTCAGCATATGTTTGATTGGGCACTTGGAATTGGATCTACTGTCGTGAAGCCTGGGCAAATTGATATACTTGGATAAGGCCTATAACGGCCTTTTGAGTTTTACAACCATGCAGCTGCAGATGAGGCTGATACTGAGGCTGAGCGCGGTTAGGACTTTGGAGCGGCCAAGCTACCCTTGACCCCACCAATGCCTTTTCAGTTCATATGACCATGTTACGTCAGTTCTGTTTCAACCTTTTACATCAAGTAAAAAATGTGATGTGATTTTTTATTCTTCTCTAAACTATAGTTTGCACGACATTGTTGTAATCTATAATTCATTCTTGGTCTTGGGAATCTGTCCAAGTAACTTGCGTTTTCAACTTTTTTAAGAAATGTTTGGATGTCTTGATTTATATGTTAAATAAATACATTGGAATTGTTGGTAACAGGTGCAAATTGGTCCATATCTGAGGTTTTTTTTAGGAGCCTACCAAAATAAAGGTACTCTTTTTTGCATTGATTCACATACTGTGGCGAATCTTGAACCACCTTATAACTTTGCAATTTACCAGGATATATATGGAGGCGATCATGATATCATATGGCTACAATGCGACTTTCATATAGGGAAATTGGCAAAAAAAGGCACTATACTTGACACCTTTTGTCATTGTATGTATCATACTTCTTTTTTTTTTATTTATTATTATAGCACCAACTTTTCTAATCCGTGCCATTGTGTGGTCTGTGTGACCGGTTGTTACTGGATGTCCTACGAGGCGTAGGTAAAAGCTGAAAATTCATTTTTTCAACTTGTTTTCTTCCTTTTTAATTATTTAATACTTTTATATTAATTATAAAAACCTTATTTAATTACCTCCACCTTCCCCTTTTCCCTTTTATCCACAAACATACACTTTTATCCCCCACCACACAAAACACTAACCCTAGGCATGAGATCCTCTTCTTCATCAACATCACGATCAAGATCCATGTCAGTCAGACGTTATTACACAAAAGAAGAAGTAATTGCATGCACCGAGTGTGATTGTCATTTACCCGTCTCACCTCAAGTGG
>JARVZY010003373.1:0-25618 GCA_030686995.1 Artemisia argyi | reverse complement strand
ATTTCTGTTCCATTGTGTTTAACTTAAGCTTGTGTAAGTTTATTTGTAGTAACTAGTATTAGAATCTCATTTTGCTTCTTAAATCTAAGTTTCATATCAGTAAAGGGGTGTTTGGTATTAACTGTTGCATAGTACTCAGGGGTGTTTTGGTTGAAGTTTTTAGTTGAAACATATCCCATTAGATCCAAATAGGTTAATTCAGGCATAAAACACCAAGGTCATTTTGCAAAAAAGTCAAAGTTACCCACAAATCCATCCAACAGTAACTGTCAAGGTTTTTGGGTTTCAAATCTCACCCATTTTGACTAAATGATGTTCTTCTAGCTTAATTCACCCTTAGTATAACTTAATACATCCATTTAAGTCAGTTAGACCTAATCAAAGTTGGAAAAAGTCAAAGTTATAAGTTTTTCATCAAAAGTCAAATTGTCATTTTTCAGTTTTTTTCAAAACTTAGGGGATTTGTTTAGAATTGTGTATTAAGATTTGGGATTTGTGCTTTTTAGGATAAGTAGCCTCCCACTTCATCTTCAAGATCCACCCTTTGTTTCATTTTTAAGAATTTTTCTCTGGGCCCTACAAAGCTTGAAACACAGCTGCAGGGGGCATCACTCCCCTGCATCAGCAAACCACCACAACAACCACCTTTGGTGGTTGTTGTAGGCCACCTCAGTGGGTCCCAGTGATCCACCTTGGGTTTTCCCAACCCCCTCCTACCAGGCTACAAGCCTTGACCATTTGTTTGACCTAGGGCTCAGTGGACCCTACCTAGAATCATTGCTTATGTTTGTCTCATTTCTGTGTTAAGTTTAGGTATCAAAGTGCTTATTTCTATCTTATTAGCTTATCAGTGCTCATAACTTGTTTTTTTTTAGCTTATTTAAGTCTCTTGTGCATAATTGAATCAAGTTTCATCATTGTGGACCCCACATATAGTCATTTGAGCTTAATTTGCTACTTGGTCAAAGTTAGTCAACTATTTTGCTTAAGGGGGTGCACACAGCTTATTTTTAAGCTATATAAAAAGTTGTTTCACAAAAGTTTATTATTTTGATCTCATATTTAGCTGTCAAAAAGAAAAACACCAAAAAAGCAAACATAAAATTAGTGATAGCTTCTATTTAATAGATTCTATCTTTTTCAATTTTCATTTCGGCTTATTTATGAGCACTTTTCCATTTTTATAATTTTCTAGTACCTTTAAGTATTTAAAATAATATTCTTAGATTTTTCCTAAACAGTTTACTATTTATTAGATTTAAAAGTAGTTTAAATAATTAAATAGGTAATATTAGTAATTAATTAGTTTTCTTAAAATTTTATTAACAACAGTAGGTTTTTATAATTTTTCTAAGTTTTATAAATTAGTTAAGACTTTTAGAAAATATATTTTTAGTTTCTGCTGTTCATTTTCCAATTTTCTTATTTTAATTATTTAAAGTAGATTTAAATTAATTAAAAGGTAATTAATTATTAGTCTAAAAATAATTTTTAGAAGTTTTTATAATTTTGTAGGATTTTTGTGATGGCTAAATAGTTTTATAAATTTTTCCATAATTTTCTAAGCTAATTTAGTATTATTAGTAATTTAAAATAGTTTAACTAGTTTAATTAATATAAATAGTTTTTAGTTAATAAAAAAACTCATAAAAAGATAAAATTTTTTATACTTTTTTCAAGTTCATTTTTAACTTTAGAAATTATTTTTGCAAATTTTTAGCTTAATTTGTAATCTTTATAATTATTAGTTAATTTAAATTAGATTTTAAATAGTTTTAATTAATTAAATAATATTTAAATATTAAAATAATCATTTTTATAATCTCATTTTCATTTTAGATTTTATTTTAAATTTTAAGTTTTTAAAAGTTCACTTGCACCCCCTGTAGTTTGTAATATGATAAAACCCACTTTTATGTCTGTTACGTGATTCCTAATTGTGAATTTGTGCATATATTTGTATATCTGTTATTTGTGAATATTATATCATTGTGTAAATACCAAAATATCTGTAGCAAAATCAATTCCATATCATCTTGGCTACTGTCCTCAGTGCCACTCATTCCCAAAAACGATTTCCAAAGCACCATTTCAATCTCGCTGGGACTTAACGACCCGGGGACACACTATACTATCACCGGAGAATTGGAACGAGGTTGTATTTGACTTATTGACCTTGGTCAATAATATCTGACGGTTTGGAACCAATCAAAATTTGGCGCCGCTGCCGGGAAGGTTGTTGCGTGTTTTAAAAATCGTTTTAAGTTTAGTGGTTTTCAAAACCCTCCCTGTACAAATTTCACACAATTTGTAAAAAGCTTTTGTAAAAATTCAATAATATCAAAAAAGGTTCATTAACACTTTTCCTAAAGTGTTAACAACACCAAAAAAATCAAAAACAACAAAACAAACTATGAAGTTAAATTACTTCGTTTTCTTTAAGATTACAACCTGAAACAGTTGGTTTAAAGTAAATTCTGACATTAAATTGCGAACTGAAGAGGAAACCTATTTACTTCCTCCCGCCAGCCTGCGAGTAATCCTAAAAGAACGATTTCGGTTAACGAATCAGTTCCAAAAATATTTCCCAAAGTTTTCTGCACACACACCAATAAGCCCAAAAACAGTTTTTCAAATTAATAAATACATAAAATCTTACCACCGCAAACCAAGGCTGAACACCTACCAACTGGGGGTGTGGACATAATAAGTTCCCAAACTTAAGATAAAACTTGTCTTTATATCCCTGTGAGTGATTTACCTTTTTTTAAAGAAGTCATTCACTTGTGATTATTGGTTTAAGTTCACTGTGGTTTTGCCTCGATCTTGTTTTGAAAAATTGTTTTTAGTGCATGCGCACTAGGTCACAAACAAAACGTAAACATCAGAAAAATGTATACGAGTTACGTACTGTTAAAGAAGAACCAAAAACCGAAATGGCCGATGGGCCACCACCACCATTACCACCCCTGACCCTCCCAGGGATGAGCCAGCTCCCGATCTCCGAACGATGGAGGAGTTGTGTCAACCTACCATGCAAGGGAGGGGCGGGCCTATTGCACCACTTTCTATTGAGGCTACGGACGTTGGCCTCAAGCACCACATGATCCAACAAGTCCAAAATTTGTGTCAATTTCACGGATTACCGGGTGACGATGCTAACAAGCGTCTTGATAAATACCTTACGGTCACCCAAAGCATGAAACAGCATGGTGTCACCGATGATGCCCTCCGGCTGTATCTCTTCCCCTATTCTCTCACTCATCATGCCACTGCATGGTTTGACCGACTCCGAAAGAATTCTATTCATATATTTGATGAAATGGTAACCAAGTTTTTAGCAAAATATTTTCCACCTTCCATGGTTACCAAGTTACGAAATGATATCAGCAACTTCCGGCAACGTCCCGATGAGTCTCTTTTTGAGGCTTGGGAACGTTATAAGCTAGCTATTGATCGGTGCCCTAACCACAATATGTTAAAAGTTACCATCATAGATACCTTCTATAATGGTCTGACATTGAGGCACCGGGATATTCTCAATGCTGCTGCTGGTGGGACCTTTATGAAAAGGCGTCCCGAAGAATGCTATGACTTAATTGAGAACATGACTGCCCACCATAACTTTTGGGATTCCTCTGCGGAGAGGGATGAGTCATGTAAATCAGTTATTCCTTTATCATCATCTCCTGAAAGAATGGCTCTCACCAAAATGATGGATGATATTTCTACGACTGTGTTGAGAATGAACCAAACGATACAAAATCAGGTTCAAAATCAACAAGTGAAAGCCGTGGCCCGAAGTTGTGAAACTTGTGGGGGCCCACATCTTTATTTCGAGTGTCCAGCTACTGCTGGTTTTCCTCAAGAGAACGTTTATGCTGCTCACGGTTCCTACAACATGGGGGGTAATTCTTACCAACCACAAGGGGACCGTAATCTCTTAAGCTATCGTTCCAACAATTTTCTCGGACCTCCCGGTTTTAACCAAAATCAAAATCGTAACTCGAATCAGAATTTTAACCAAGGTCAAAACTCAAATTTCCAAAATCCGAACCAAAATCAAGGTTATTTTAATCAAAACAATTTTCAAAATGGCAATCAAAATCAAGGTTTTCAAAGAAAACAAAATCAAGGGAATTACAATCAGGGTAATTTCAATCAGAGAAACAATTTTCAGGGTAACAATAATCAAAATCAAGGGAATTTTCAAAACAACCGTGTTCAAAATCTTCCTAATCAAAATCAAAACGTTGTTCCACCCTCGTCTTCCTCCGATGAAGTGCTAAAACAATTCATGAAAGCACAAGAGGAAACGAATCGGTTATTGATCAGCAAGATCTCTGAGCTTCAGAAGTCTTTAAATGATCGACCCTCGGGCCCGGGTACACTACCGAGCAACACGATCGCTAACCCGAGGGGCGATGTCAAAGCAATCACTACCCGAAGTGGGGTATCATACAATGGACGCGATTCCCTCTACCTCTTCTTCTCCTCCTACTAAGGTAGCAGAACGTGAACCTGAGGTTACCACGGACACGGTACTTTCTACTAATAACGGAGGTATCAACAACGTCCACCCTCAAGTTGTCCCGGTCCCTACTCGTAAGTCAAAAGTTGTATTTGATCCTCCTGTTAGTTCTGATGAAATTCCAAAGAATGATCCTAAGCCTTCAATTCCATATCCTTCACGTATGAATGATCAAAAGAGCCGCAAAAAAGCTAACCATCAGATGGAAAAAATTTATCAAATTTTCCAAGAATACACTTTGATATTAGCTTCGCGGATGCTCTTCTTCTCATGCCTAAGTTTGCTTCAACAATCAAAAATCTTATAAGCAACAAAGAAAAACTCTGTGAAATGGCAAAAACTCCTCTTAACGAGCATTGCTCAGCAGTGCTCTTGAAAAAGCTTCCCGAAAAGCTTGGAGATCCCGGGAAATTTCTCATTCCTTGTATTTTCCCGGGGATGGTTGAATGCTTTGCCTTGGCCGATCTTGGTGCAAGCATTAACCTGATGCCTTACACAGTCTGGAAAAGACTCTCTCTTCCTGCTCTCACACCTACCTGCATGACTCTCGAGCTTGCAGACCGTACTATATCCCGTCCTCTCGGCATTGCCGAAGATATCTTCGTGAAAGTAGGAAAGTTCCATTTTCCAGCAGATTTCGTGATTGTTGATTTCGATGCTGACCCAAGAGTTCCTCTCATTCTCGGGAGGGGATTCTTAAGAACGGGTCGTGCTTTAATCGATGTATTCGAAGAAGAAATCACTCTACGTGTTGGTGGTGAAGCCATCACATTCAATCTAGATCATACTTCAAGATACTCCTCAAACTATGACGCTGAAACGGTTAACCGAATTGACATCATCGATGTTGCGTCTGAGGAGTATTCTCAAGAAGTCCTTGGTTTCTCAGCAAGTGGCAGTACCACTCTTTCTACTGATCCAATCATTTCTGACTCTTCCCCTTCTCTCACTCCGTTTGAGGGAGGTGACTTCCTTCTGGAAGAGGTCGAGGCTTTTCTTGCTCAAGATAGTTCAATCCCACATGGGGTTGATGAAAACTATTTTGACCCGGAGGGGGACATTCTTCTTCTTGAAAGATTGTTAAATGACGATCCTTCACCCTCTCCGTCTCCAAAAATACTTCATAAAGCGGAAGTCAAAAATGTTGAAATAACTGAAGACTTTCCCGAGGTTGAGCTCAAGGACTTGCCTCCTCATCTAGAATATGCATTTCTGGAGGGTGATAATAAATTACCCGTCATTATTGCCAAAGACTTAAAAGATGAGGAAAAGGCTGCACTCCTAAAGGTTCTTAAGGCAAACAAGCAAGCAATTGCTTGGAAACTCTCCGACATTAAGGGCATAAGCCCGGACTTTTGTACACACAAAATCTTAATAGAGGATGACTTTAAGCCAGTAGTGCAACAACAGAGAAGGGTAAATCCCAAAATCCACGAAGTTATCAAACAAGAGGTTCTTAAACTTCTTGATGCGGGATTAATTTATCCTATATCTGACAGTCCTTGGGTTAGCCCAATTCATTGCGTTCCTATAAAGGGTGGCATAACCGTTGTCACCAATGAGGAAAACGAGTTGATTCCAACTCGTTTGGTCACGGGTTGGCGAGTATGTATTGACTATCGAAAGTTGAATGAAGCCACCCGTAAAGACGATTTTCCTCTCCCTTTTATGGACCAGATGCTCGAAAGACTTGCGGGGAATGAATACTACTGCTTCCTCGATGGTTTTTCGGGTTACTTCCAAATCCCCATTGATCCACATGATCAAGAGAAAACTACCTTCACATGCCCCTACGGAACTTTTGCTTACAGACGTATGCCTTTCGGCTTATGTAATGCACCAGGCACGTTCCAGAGGTGCATGATGTCTATCTTTTCTGACATGATCGGGAAAACCATGGAGGTATTCATGGATGACTTTTCAGTCATCAGGGATTCATTCCAGACTTGTCTCTCCCACTTGGAACAGATGCTTAAACGTTGCAAAGAAACGAATTTAAGTCTCAACTGGGAGAAGAGCCATTTTATGGTTAAAGAGGGCATTGTCCTCGGCCATAAAATTTCAAAGGACTGGATTGAGGTTGACAAAGCCAAAATAAATTTCATTGCTAAATTACCTCAACCTACCACCGTTAAAGGTGTCAGGAGCTTTTTGGGTCATGCCGGCTTCTACCGTAGATTTATCCAAGATTTCTCTAAAATTGCCCGGCCTATGACCCATCTCCTCGAGAAAGATGCTCCTTTCATCTTCTCTCCTGAGTGCATCGAAGCTTTTGAAACATTAAAGAAAAAGCTTACCGAGGCACCGATTCTTGTTGCCCCCGATTGGGACCTACCTTTTGAGCTTATGTGCGATGCTAGTAATTTTGTCATAGGTGCGGTCTTGGGGCAACGGAAAGCAAAATACTTTCAGCCTATACACTACGCAAGCAAAACTATGACCGAGGCTCAAGGTCATCACACCACCACTGAAAAAGAACTCCTAGCTGTGGTGTATGCCTTTGAAAAATTCCGGCCATACTTAATCCTGACAAAATGCGTGGTGTATACGGATCACTCGGCTTTGAAGTACCTATTTGCAAAGCAAGATGCAAAGCCGAGACTACTCCGTTGGGTTCTCCTCCTCCAAGAATTTGATATCATTATCCGTGATAAAAAAGGAGCCGAGAACCTTGCTACTGATCATCTCTCACGATTAGAAAACCCTCATCAGGATGTGTCCGAGAAAAAGGAAATAAATGAAACATTTCCTCTCGAGACACTCAATGCGGTTGCTTTTCGTGGTGACTCTACTACCCCATGGTTTGCCGACTTTGCAAATTACCATGCGGGTAACTTCATCGTTAAGGGGATGACGTCCCAACAGAAGAACAAATTCTTCAAAGACGTTAAACATTACTTCTGGGACGACCCCTTTCTCTTCAAAATCTGTGCCGATCAAGTCATCAGGCGATGTGTATACGGACAGGAAGCCGCTGATATTCTCAAGGCTTTCCATGCTGGACCCACCGGGGGCCATCATAGTCCTAACTACACCGCCAAAAAGGTGTTTGATTCCGGTTTCTATTGGCCCACGATCTATAAGGATGCCCACGAGCTAGTCAAAGCTTGTGATGCTTGTCAGCGTCACGGGAATATTTCACAAAAGAACGAAATGCCACAAAATGCTATTCAAGTTTGTGAAATCTTTGACGTCTGGGGCATTGATTTTATGGGGCCATTCCCATCTTCTCGTGGAAACAAATACATTCTCGTGGCTGTTGACTACTTGTCAAAATGGGTTGAGGCTAAGGCCTTACCCACTAACGATGCCCGAGTTGTTGTGAAATTTTTGAAATCACTCTTTGCTCGTTTTGGAACTCCACGTGCCATCATCAATGATCGCGGTACACACTTTTGCAATGATCAATTCGCAAAAGTCATGCTTAAGTACGGTGTTACTCATCGTCTTTCTACCGCATATCATCCACAAACAAGTGGGCAGGTGGAGGTTTCAAACCGTGGTATTAAACTGATTCTTGAGAGGACCGTAGGTGAAAACCGTGCTTCCTGGTCGGATAAACTAGATGATGCACTCTGGGCCTTCCGTACAGCTTACAAAACACCCATCGGGTGTACTCCCTACAAGCTTGTATACGGGAAGGCGTGTCATTTACCGATCGAGCTTGAGCACAAAGCCTACTGGGCCTTGAAACATGCAAACTACGACCTTCATAAAGCAGGTGATCACCGTAAGGTTCAACTTAATGAATTAAACGAACTTCGTGATCAAGCCTACGAGAACTCTTTGATCTACAAAGAAAAGACAAAGAAGATTCACGACTCTAAGATTAAGAACCGCGTTTTCAACGTCGGTGACAGAGTCCTTCTTTTCAACTCAAGGTTAAAGATCTTCTCGGGGAAATTAAAAACCCGATGGACTGGACCATTCACTATTGCTAAAGTATATCCATACGGGACTGTTGAGTTATCTCAACCCGAAGGTCCCAACTTCAAAGTGAATGGTCATCGTTTGAAACATTATTTTGGAGAGGACATACCACCCTTGGTTATCCCTGATCTCCAAACTTTCCCCATGGACCAATGAATTCGGGGATCGAGTCAAGCTAGTGACTCGGTGAACAAAAATTAGCAAAATATATGGGTTTTCACCCGTATTTCTGACTTCTTTCTACTTTCTACCACTCTAGTGTGGGGGAGTGGCCGTCCCCCACCTTTTGAAAAGTAAATATGTATATAAAGTTTCAAAAAAAAATGAAATGATAAAAATGTTTATATGTACATAAAAATAAAGTGAAAAATAAAAACGATATTTTCACAGTCAGTTTTGAATATTAGCTTTTTCCGTTCAGAGATTCGGCATAATAGCCGGGACTTTAAATATTGAGGACAATATTCAATTCTAGTGTGGGGGGGGGGGGGGAATTCTTACGAATTTTATCACAAAATACTTTCTAAGTACCCCCATTTTAGGCCTAAATTTTTCAAAAAATTTTCACTTTATTTCAAAATTTTTGTGGTAATCAGTCCGCCAAGTATAAATGATAAATGGATTGGCTAGTCCAGGAGCAAACGGCTCTTGGTAAAGACATCTCAAACCCGTTGATGGTTTGCAATTTGCCAAAAATTGTATGGTAAATCAACTCGCCATATCCCATAAAGCGAATGAGTTGGCTAGCCCACAAGATTATGGCTTGTGGTAAAGGCCGTGGAAAATCCATAATTGGTAATCAGCTCACCAAGATGTTGACTTAGTCCATCAAGAGTTGGCTAGTCCAGAAGCAAACGGCTTTTGGTAAAGACTAATCAAATCCGTTGACAGCTGGTGGTTTGCTCAAAATCACACGGTTATCAGGTGTACCATAGTTCTCACACCTGGATACTCCAGAATTGATGGCTTTTGGTAAAGAGTTTTTCAAATCCATCAAGTTTTTCTCAAAAGATTGCTAGGGACTAGCAATATTTTAGTGTGGGGGATTGATGAGTGTATAAATACTCATCATTTTTAACTTTTCTGAGCTGCCAAAACATCTAAAACACTCAATATTGTATCAAAATAGTGAAAATATCCCAGGAATGTGTTTTACATGTTTCAAATGCAAAAGAATCAAAAACAGATGAAAAACGTACAAAGTTTGCAAAATTAGCAGTTTCAGTCCCTCAACTTTCAAAAGTTGTCAAATCTAGTCCCTGGTTGTTCTAAAAACTTGAAAAAGTCACCAAAGGCCCTTTTAAATCAAAAAGTTACACAATTAGTCCTTTGGTGCAAAGTTGCACAAAATATCAAGTTTAGTCCCTGAAGTTTGGAAAATTGTCAAAAATGGTCCCTGGGATATTAAAACTTTGAGAAAAACAAATTTTGTCCTTGTACTAATCTTTTATGGCAGGATTGGTCCTTGATTGCAAGGTTGGTGAAATTACAAGTCAGGTCCCTGAAGTTTGGTGATTTGGCAGATTTAGTCCCTTGGGTTTTATAAAGTGAAAAAAATTCAAAACATAACCTCATACTATTCATCATTGGCATATTACACCCCATGAAACACTTTGAAATAATGCCAAAACACACCCCCAAACTTTCGAATAATTACAAATTTGGTCCTTGTGAAATACAAAACCAAATCGGACCCTTAAATAATACTACTCCCAAACTCAATCCAATCCAAATCCTATCACCCAGCCCTTTTATTACCCTAAGCCCACACCAAAAAGCCCATCCCAATCCAAACCGTTTCAAATAATAAAAAGGTGGGTAAAACCGGTCAACACCCCTTTTCACCTCCTTCCCACGCCACCAAAACCAGAAACCAGAAGTGGTTTCACCACTTGCCTCCATCACATCCCACCGCCCCTTCCACTCACCTCCACCCTCACCTAACATCACCTAAGCATTAAATGCCACCACCCCAAATTGCTATAAACAACCAAATTGCAACTCTCCATTTTTGGCGCCAAATTCTGTTTCAAAGGCTGGGATGAGATTAAGTGATCCAACGGCTCATATCATTGATGGGAAATATTCAGAAGACAACTGGGAGCCCTAAAAATCACTATAAAAGAAGAATGAAGCAGAGAAAGGAGGGTGTTAGTCACTTAGTTAAATTTTTATGTCAAATTAGTTAATTTTATTCTCTTAGTAGTTAAAATCCTTTTAGAAGCATTGTAATATGTTCCTTTAATGTAATTTGATCTCTTTTTAATCAAGAAATCCAAGTATTTTAGTTCAAAGTCTGTTTTGGCATATCAATTTGAAATATCTATTTTGGCTTTAATAATGTTCTAAGCTTCAAGTTACTGTATCATAAGCTCACTTAGGTCTCAGTAAAACATAAGAAAACATAAAAAGGTAAAAAATTCAGAAACAAAACTCACCACATGGTACCTTTGCATATGAGACATGGAAAGCTTTGGAAGTGGTCTAAATGGATTGGCCAGATGGACTGTACCTAGCTTATCTTTGATAAGCTAGGAGCTTATTGAGCTTAGAGATACCCTGGTAAAGCCAGAGGTCAAGGTTCCTATTTCTTGTTTCTTAAATTTCATTTTTTTAAGAATTTTTAGCATTTTCTTTTATTGTTAGTTTTAAGTGTTTTACCATGTTGATTTTTGTTCCATTGTGTTTAACTTAAGCTTGTGTAAGTTTATTTGTCAGTAACTAGTATTAGAATCTCATTTTGCTTCTTAATCTAAGTTTCATATCAGTAAAGGGGTGTTTGGTATTAACTGTTGCATAGTACTCAGGGGTGTTTTGGTTGAAGTTTTTAGTTGAAACATATCCCATTAGGTCCAAATAGGTTAATTCAGGCATAAAACACCAAGGTCATTTTGCAAAAAAGTCAAAGTTACCCACAAATCCATCCAACAGTAACTGTCAAGGTTTTTGGGTTTCAAATCTCACCCATTTTGACTAAATGATGTTCTTCTAGCTTAATTCACCCTTAGTATAACTTAATACATCCATTTAAGTCAGTTAGACCTAATCAAAGTTGGAAAAAGTCAAAGTTATAAGTTTTTCATCAAAAGTCTAATTGTCATTTTTCAGTTTTTTCCAAAACTTAGGGGATTTGTTTATAATTGTGTATTAAGATTTGGGATTTGTGCTTTTTAGGATAAGTAGCCTCCCACTTCATCTTCAAGATCCACCCTTTGTTTCATTTTTAAGAATTTTTCTCTGGGCCCTACAAAGCTTGAAACACAGCTGCAGGGGGCATCACTCCCCTGCATCAGCAAACCACCACAACAACCACCGTTGGTGGTTGTTATAGGCCACCTCAGTGGGTCCCAGTGATGCACCTTGGGTTTTCCCAACCCCCTCCTACCAGGCTACAAGCCTTGACCATTTGTTTGACCTAGGGCTCAGTGGACCCTACCTGGAATCATTGCTTAAGTTTGTCCCATTTCTGTGTTAAGTTTAGGTATGAAAGTGCTTATTTCTATCTTATTAGCTTATCAGTGCTCATAACTTGTTGTTTTTTTAGCTTATTTAAGTCTCTTGTGCTTAATTGAATCAAGTTTCATCATTGTGGACCCTGCATATAGTCATTTGAGCTAAATTTGCTACTTGGTCAAAGTTAGTCAACTGTTTTGCTTAAGGGGGTGCACACAGCTTATTTTTAAGCTATATAAAAAGTTGTTTCACAAAAGTTTCTTATTTTCATCTCATATTTAGCTGTCAAAAAGAAAAACACCAAAAAAGCAAACATAAAATTAGTGATAGCTTCTATTTAATAGATTCTATCTTTTTCAATTTTCATTTCAGCTTATTTATAAGCACTTTTCCATTTTTATAATTTTCTTAATTTTCTAGTACCTTTAAGTATTTAAAATAATTTTCTTAGATTTTTCCTAATCTATTTACTATTTATTAGATTTAAAAGTAGTTTAAATAATTAAATAGGTAATATTAGTAATTAATTAGTTTTCTTAAAATTTTATTAACAACAGTAGATTTTTATAATTTTTCTAAGTTTTATAAATTAGTTAAGACTTTTAGAAAATATATTTTTAGTTTCCACTGTTCATTTTCCGATTTTCTTATTTTAATTATTTAAAGTAGATTTAAATTAATTAAAAGGTAATTAATTAGTAAATTAGTATAAAAATAATTTTTAAAAGTTTTTATAATTTTTTAGGATTCCTGTGATGGTTAAATAGTTTTGAAAAAATTTCCATAATTTTCTAAGTTAATTTAGTATTATTTGTAATTTAAAATAGTTTAATTAGTTTAATTAATATAAATAGTTTTTAATTAATAAAAAAACTCATAAAAAGATAAAATTTTTATTTTTATTTTTTATACTTTCTTCAAGTTCATTTTTAAGTTTAGAAATTATTTTTGTAAATTTTTAGTTTAATTTGTAATCTTTATAATTATTAGTTAATTTAAATTAGATTTTAAATAGTTTTAATTAATTAAATAATATTTAAATATTAAAATAATCATTTTTATAATCTCATTTTCATTTTATATTTTCTTTTAAATTTTAAGTTTTCAAAAGTTCACTTGCACCCCCTGTAGTTTGTAATCTGATAAAACTCACTTTTCTGTCTGTTACCTGATTCCTAATTGTAAATTTGTGCATATATCTGTATATCTATTATTTGTGAATATTATATCATTGTGTAAATACCAAAATATCAGTAGCAAAATCAATTTCATATCATCTTGGCTACTGTCCTCAGTGCCACTCATTCCGAAAAACGATTTCCAAAGCACCATTTCAATCTCGCTGGGACTTAACGACCCGGGTACACACTATACTATCACCGGAGAATTGGAACGAGGCTGTATTTGACTTATTGACCTTGGTCAATAATATCTGACCGTTTCGGAACCAATCATGTATACAACTTTTTCTAGGTGTACATGGATAAAACGTACACTTTTTTTTGAACGGCCAAGCTTTTTATTACTAAAAGCCTCACAAAGGAGGGAGAAAACAAAAACAAAATGCAGATCTACAAGAAGAAAATCTGAAAAAGAAAGATTACAAGCTAAAAAACAGAAAAACCCCAACAGCCCAAAAAACCTACCAAGCTACATCAATGGCAGTAATATAGAAAATGGGCTTGACTTCCAAGTGATCCAATTGATGGAACTCTTAACTCCTCGGTTGGAAATCCAAAGCAATGAAAAAAGTTGGACGCGAGTAAAAATGTCTTCATTACGTACACTTTATGGCGTGATTCTTTTCAGTTTAGATATAAAGTAACAAAAGATTGCTTGAAAAAACTTATATATCTCTATATGGTTTTCTACTCGATCTTTTGTATGAACACATACATCTGGCTCCTGGTAAATGTTTTTTACGATACATCTAAGCTTATAATTATACATTAAATTTTTTTTCCAGTGGAAATAGATAACCTCTAACTAAACAGTCATGCATGCGGGTGATCAAAAAAGTTCGTGTAGTCGATAGTGGTTTATGTACCAATATATGTATATTTGTCTTGTTAAAGATGATACGCATGTAATTAAAACCTGTATAGAAAGTTAGAAACATGCTTGACTTCTATTTGATGGTCAAGCCAATAGTCAACTTAAGTCTTTTAATCATATATGAATGTGCGAAAGCCTAACTAGATTCCGTTTGGGCTAAAAGATTTGTTAGTTAAAAAGTACTTTCAAAATTTCGATATTTTATAATGCATTCTTTAATATGTCATGCAAGCTTTGTTTGCTTGTTGGATTTTCTTATTACTTGTCAATATGTTCCTCTTTAAATGAATAAGTTAAAATTTTCTCCTTCTTAGATTTACGTTTGTTATTTTAGTAAAAGTTCAACACATGAAGATATGTTTTTCACTATTTTTAACATTTGTTGTTCTTTTCCTCACCAACTATAAATACGTAGCCCATGTTAGGCTTGTATCCGCATTTCTTCCAACAATGGAACCTAAAAAATTCTCAATAGCAGTCGACTCGGAGCACAAAGCAACCGAGTTCCGGCCATTTTCGCTCTCCTCTCCCCACATGCGAGCGTTCCACTTGGCGTGGCTCTCGCTATTCTCATGCTTCTTCTCGACTTTCTCCATCCCTCCCCTCCTTCCCATCATACGTGAAGACCTTCATCTCTCACCTTCTGACGTCGGGACAGCTGGATCAGCCGCGTTCGCCGGCTCCATCATCTCTCGTCTTGCCATGGGCCCCGCATGCGACCTTTTCGGCCCACGTCTTGCCTCGGCCACGCTCTCACTCGTCACCGCGCCCATTATTCTCTCTGCAGCGTTCATTTCATCTCCATTATCATTCATTTTGGTTCGATTCTTTGTAGGTTTCTCACTAGCAAACTTTGTCGCTAGCCAGTTTTGGATGAGCTCCATGTTCTCAAGCTGCACCGTTGGACTAGCCAACGGTGTAACTGCTGGGTGGGCCAATGTAGGATCTGGCTTCACCCAATTAATAATGCCAATTATATTCACTATACTAAATACACACTTTAATTTAACACAGTCCCAAAGTTGGCGGACTGCATTTGTATTTCCTGCCATTTTCCAGGCAATAATGGCACTTATGGTCCTGAGATATGGTCAGGACCTGCCAGATGGAAACTATAAAAGAGTTAAAACCCTTGAGAAAAACCCAAAAGATAGCGCGATCAAAGTCTTTCTTAACGGGATTACTAACTATAGAGGCTGGATTTTAGGATTAACGTACGGATACTGCTTTGGAGTAGAGCTAACAATGGATAATATAATTGCGGAGTATTTTTACGATAGATTTGGAGTGAATTTGGAGACCGCAGGGGTAATAGCAGCGTGTTTTGCATTTGGGAATTGTGTGTCGCGACCCATAGGAGGTGTGGTTTCGGACAAGTTAGGAAAGAGGTTCGGGGTGAAAGGAAGATTGTGGGGGTTATGGGTGGTGCAAACGATGGCTGGATTGTTGTGTTTATGGCTGGGTCGAGTTAACTCGATGTGGGGTTCGATTGCCGTGATGTGTTCGTTTTCGTTTTTTGTTCAAGCAGCCTCTGGACTTACGTTTGGGGTCGTTCCATTTGTTTCCAAAAGGTACTTAATTCTTATGCGACGTTTTCTTTACTTTAAAATACAAAGTAACGACGTTACAAACATTTTGGGTTTGTTAGTTACTTAACTATGCGTGTCATGCATCATGTCATCTATATACCAGCCGGTATAAATTTGGTTATAAGAAATTAATCGTATTACACATTTTAATTAACCAAGTTTTATGGTTAATTTTGTTTGAACAAAACACGCATATATACCGGTTGATGGTTGGAATTGACTTCATTTAAGATTACGTTATAATTTTGTCCATACGTTATTTGGAGAAAAACAAGCATTTTGCGGCTACGAAATAAAGTTTTAACAATAATTTATTTTTTCAATTCAACGTTAACAATAATAAGAAAAACGATGCAAGAGAGTAAAATTGTAGAGTTTAATTGATGTAGGTGTTAACTTGTTACTCCCACCGTCACATTTTATAAGTCCATGTTTGAAAAGTCAAAGTTTTTTTCCTCAGAGTTTGATCGTAATTATTTTTTTTCGTGTTATAAAATACTTGAAGGAAAGTATAACAATGAAAATACATTTAAAACACAAATCAATTTATATATTTTGTATCAAGTATTATATAACACAAAATAAAATAATTACGGTCAAACTCTGAAGAAAAAGACTTTTACTTTTCAAACATAGACTTATAAAATTGGACGGAGGGAGTATATTATTAAAAATGAAAATGATAAATAGGTTTAACTAAATTGACCTAAAAGTGGACCTAATGCATAAATTACTTGTACAGTAACGTCACTGTACAAGTGATTTATGCATTAGGTTCACTTTTAGATACATTTATTTAAGTCCATATATCAATGCTCTATTAAAAATTTAAGAGGGTGTTAGAATACAAAGCATAATTTGTTAAGGACTATTTTGTATTATTAGTAAATTTATAGAGTTGTGTTTTAGTATCGTGGGCACTGTTCTAAAAGGCGCGCCAAGGCACGAAGCATGGCATCGCAGCCACGAAATGGACCATGCCGGCTGCTCTAGGCATGGCGTGGGAAAAGGTGAGAAAAGGCGCGCCTTTTGGTAAGGCCTGGCGAGCCTTTTTGAACCAGTTTATTTATTTTTTTTCTTTTCTTTTTTTTAAATAACTATTTTGAACCAGTATTAGGTATTTGGGCTATTTCGCATTTGGACCTGGTAAATATATAATAAGTATTAGTCAAAATGTCTTATATAGTAGTATAAATGTATATGAAATATGATACTATAACATAAATGATAAATCTATAAATATTTTTTTTTGCCGCCTTAATCACGCTTTACAGAACGTCATGGCTCGTAAGGCATGAGGCGTGGTCATGCTGTCACGCCACGCCTCACGTCATTTATAACCTTGATCGTGGGTAATTGCAGCGTGTTTAATGAATTTAAGTGGTTATTTTGTATTACTGTTACACTAAGAGTTTTTATTTATTTATATTATTTATTTATTAATAATAAAAAGTTTAATGCATACATATAGTGGTTATTTTGTAGTAATATTAAACTTAAAGAGGATTTTTTTATTTTCTATTTTTATTATTTTTTAATTTTTATATCTTGACGGTTAAAACTTAAAATATAAATTGCAATGGATTTGAGTTATTTGTATTATAATAAATGAAAGGGAGCATTTTTCAGAATTTGGGGTGGGGTGGGGGGGAGGAAGTCTTCATAGTTGACAATTGTTATATATGAAATTGGCGGAAGTTAAGTTTTGGTATGTTTATTTGAGCTTTTGCATATATATTTTTCAAAATATACATAAAAATATTGTATTATATGCATGGGTGAGATAAAAGGGGCACAAGGGACATGTTTCTTCTAGCGAAAAAAATTGTAGGGTAAATTTTCGAAAATATTTAGCTTTTTTCGTAATTTTCCTCCTTAAATACCAATATATATTGTAGTTTCTAAAATTTATCAAAGTGTGTCACTCGACAAAAATTTTCTGCCTCCGCCTCTGATTATATGCATTCAATTTTTCCTACAAACGATACGTATATAATTGTTCAACTTTGAAATGATATATATGTAATCTTTCCTATTTATAAAATTAAAAAAAAAAAAAAAAAAAAAAAAAAAAAAAAAAAACCCTACATTTATATAGTTTTGAAAGCAAATATATATATATATATAGGGGAGCTTTATTTTCAGAACTCTCTTAAGTGCGAGAACTGCGAGAACCCTTCTAAACCAATGAGATTTTTTTTAATATTAAAAATTATTATTAATTCAAAAGGGTATTATAGTAAAATACAATTTTGTATTCTTTTTGATTTTTTTAAATAAATCCGGATTTTAAATATTCCAAAATTTTCGGATTTTTTTTTTTTTTTTTTTTTTTTTTTTAAGATGAGGTGCATGTTTTTTTTTTTTTTTTTTTTTTTTTTTTTAATGTATAAGGTGCATGTATGTTTTTCTATGGAACATAAATGTTTTTTAGGCAACAAATTCTAAATATTAAAGAAAAAGAAAACACATAATAACATTTGATGAGACGAACAAATTTTTCATCATACGCATTTTATAGTTATATATAACGTTGCATTTGATTATAATACATAAAATATAAACTTACTACAACTCGAAATTTGTAAATTGAACAACATGAGTGTACATCAGGTTAAAATATATACCATCCACATTTGTGTCATTTATTTTCTTTAACATCTAGTTCACATTATATGCCCAAGTATTCGTCCTTGTATTGATACACACTGTGCACACCTAATCTCTCTAGACATGTGATTTCAACATTTGTTTTCTTTAATCGTAAGTATCATATTCTTCACCATCAGCTATTCTAAGCTATTCTTTCAAAGTCAAACAAACAACCATCCTCATTAAGCCATAGCCACCTGAAACAATAATTTAAAACAAGAAAAATAATTCTTCAAACTAAATTAGAGAGCTTCGCATAAATTTATATCAACTATAAAACACATCAAGTCGTTGATATTGTACCAACCTTAAAACAAATATGCACACCCATTCAATTGATTTTATATCAACCAAAAAACACATATGCACACTCATTCATTAATTTGAAATCAACCTTGAAACATATATGCACCCCCTTCAATTGATTTTATATCAAAAAAAAACACATATGCACAATCTTGTATATATCAAAAATATTTTTAATCATAAACAGATATAAAAAACAACTATCAAAACAAATATGCATCATTTTAATTGATTTTTTACCAGCAATAAACACGTATGCACCATTCCTTAAAACATGTATACACTGTACCTCAAAACATGTATGCACCTCAAAACATATATGCACTGTACCTTATAACATGTACGCACCATACCTTAAAACATGTACGCACCTCAAAACATATATGCACTGTAACTCAAAACATGTATGCACCGTACCTCAAAACATGTAATAACAATACAAATTCTTTAATCAGCCCCTAAATTGCAGTAGGGACAAAACCCTCAAGCTAGTTATTGCAAAAAATAGCAAACACCTTTATAAACATCTACCTACGGATTATTCTTAATGGAAAATCCATAATCTAAACGGTTACTCCCACTATTCACTCGGTACCAAAAAAAAAGAAAGAAAAAAACATAACTTTTTTTTTATCATACTGTGCTAATACCAGCATGATGTGTATCGAGTTAAAAACCAAACTCGATCATCGGTTATCCGATAAGAAGCCTATATAGAAGTCGAAAAAACCAAGCTTATAGCGAGTTAACAAACATCTCAGCAAACATCCAAAAATTAAATCTCGAAAAATTGATGTGTTCAAAATGCCAACAAACCCATACAAAAAAATTACAAACCTTATCATATAAATCTCCTTTAAACAGCTAAATTAACTACAATATTGATCTTTCTTTTTTATAAAAAACGAAATAGCAACCAATCTTTTATGACTTGTATACATCTCTATGTGATTCCTACCGAAAGTTTAAATTAGATAATCATATAATATATGGTCACCAATTGAATAATAACAAAAGCCCCTAACACAACAACTGTTTACACACAATAAATTAAATTGTATCAATTGAATGAATACCCGATCAGAGAAGTCATTAAGGGACGGTGGAATCGAAAATTAGACACATCCGGTTAAAACAAAAACAAACTCCAAACCACAGATCTGGTCAAAACCCTGCAAAAAACACCACACATGAGATCGGTTTTAGATAGGTTGTTTTTAGATCGATTGTTTTTTTAATTCCGGTGAGGGTTAGTCTTCCGGGTTTTTGTTAAATCTTCATGGAAAGATATAGTTAAGAATTTTGATGGCGGCTGAAAAAGTTATGAATCAGGGTTTGTGGGTAGAAGATATGTGAGAGAAAAAGAGAATTATGTGGGACAGTTATTGAGAAAATAATTTTGAAATACCCTAAATGCCCCTCCTGGCTTTTTTAGATATATATTGATCTTCTAGTTTATTACGAAAATGCCATAGTATTTTCATCCATTGATCAAACAATCTAACGGTTCAAATAGGGTTCTCGCAGTTCTCGCACTTAACAGGGTTCTGAAAATAAAGTTACACTATATATATATATATATATATATATATATATATATATATATATATATATATATATATATATATATCTTCATCTTAAAATAAGTGTCTACATTGATAGTGGTATACAATTTTAGAGAAGTACATATTTCACTAGTTAATCTATCAAATGTATGACCTTTATTGTTAGAATATATCATTATTTATTGTAAAACAAACTACATATAATATGTCGACAGAGAGAATACAACCACTTAATGAGCGTCCCAACTTCCATTACAACCACTTAAGTTTCAAATTAGGAAAATGATTTCGAAGAAATGTCAATTTTTTTCTTTTAGATATAAGTGGCAAGTGCAAAGGTCAAAATTTGTCGTGATTCATCAATCATACACTTTTATATGCTAGACAATGACCCGAACCATTTTTGATCGACATGTTAATTTCAAATGGGACTTTCAAATTCTTCAAGTGATTCATTAAACTAAAACCGTGTATTTTATAAACTAAAGCCTTTGGTTTAGTGGTATGTGCGTTGCCCACCAACTAGTATCGTTAGAGACACTTGTGAGAATTATTGGGAGATAGTGGTATATTGTGCGAAAAAACTGTCGTTAAAAAAATGTATTTTATAACATGTGTATATATATGTTGATGCAGATCAATGGGAGTAATATCGGGGATGACGGGGAGTGGAGGGACGGTGGGAGCAGTGGTGACGCAAATGTTGCTGTTTTCAGGATCCACCACGTTCTCAACACAAACCGGTATCTCACTCATGGGCGTTATGATGATTGTATCGACTCTTTCACTTACAACCATCTACTTCCCTCAATGGGGGTGGCATGTTTTGCAGCCCAACATCCGACGACCAAAGCTATCAACTACTTACATGAGATTATATTGTTCAACCACAATGTGTCCGGCCAGTCGACATGAGATGTTATATCAAGTGATGAATGTACAATATTTTTCTAGTCGACCAATGTTGGCTGAGGTTCATTAGATATATGTGTATTTGAATGTATGGTATCGAAAGGTTTGTTGTAGATTAGTGAACAAAAGTTGTTATACGTGGAAGACCAATGTAAGGTTCAATTTAAACGGGTATATATATCATCATTTTTATACAAATAAACTTTTCAAAAAGTTCGCCTAAATTACTGAACTTTCATTTTGTTCACTTAAGTTACTCAACTTATAAAACATGATATTTGAGGTCGCTAAACCTCAAAAAAAATATTCATAAACAACACTAAACTTGTAAAAATACGACATTTATGTTACTTAATATATCCAAAAATATACAATTAAGTCACTCCTACCAACACTAAAAAATGCATCATATAAATTCAGTAACCTAAGTGAACAAAATGAAAGTTCGGTAACTTAGGCGAACTTTTTTTGAAAGTTTAGTAACATATTTGTATATTAACCCCACAAGGTATTGTTTAGTGCCATGAGTTGGTGCCGTAAAAAAAATGGTGTCACCTTAGCATCTTTTTTTATAACACCAGAATTTACCAAAACACCAAAAACACGCCTCTCTCGTATTACATCAGAATCTGGTGCTATGGTGCACCACGGGACCCATAGTTTTTTTTTTTTTTTTTTTTTTTTTTTTTTTTTTTTATTTATTATTTATTAAAATAAAACAATATGTTAAACTAAAAAAGGCAAATGACAGAAAAAGGTAACAAACTTAGAGTCAATTTCCAATCAAGACTCTTCTTCTTTTCTTGCATAAAAAGGTACCCAACAAATTTTGTTTGACGGATTTGGGTTTTTACTAACGTTCGTTAACTCACTTCGTTAGTAAATTACATGTTTGGTCCTCGAATTCGTACATTTCATGCAACATCAAAAAGCTATTTCGATTTTCTTTTACATGTTTGGTCCTCGAATATGAATAATCATTTCATGCAACATCCAAAAAATTTTGAAAATACTTTTTGAAAATTTTTGAAAATTCTTTTCGAAAATTTTGAAAAAAAAATTATGAAAATTCTTTTCGAAAATTTTGAAAAAAAATTGAAAATTCTTTGGGAAAATTTTGAAATATTTTGAAAATTCTTTTCGAAAAATTTGATTTTTTTTTTTTGACAAAGTTTTCAAAAAAAATTTTGAAAATTCTTCTCGAAAAATTTGAATTTTTTTTTTTTTGATAAAGTTTGAAAAAAAAAATTGAAAATTCTTTTCCAAAATTTTGAAAATTTTTGAAATGATTATATAAAATTATTATACGAAAATTTTCAAAATTTTTGAAAAAAAATTTCAAAGTTTTTGAAAAGAATTTTCATTTTTTTTTTTTCAAAATTTTCAAAATCATTTCAACAATTTTGGATGTTGCATGAAATGATTATACGAATTTGAGGACCAAACATGTAATTTACTAACGAAGTGAGTTAACGAACGTTAGTAAAATCCTAAATCCACCAAATAATTTTGTTGTGTACCTTTTTATGTAAGAAAAAAAGAAAAGTACCTTGATGGAAAATGGACCATAAGTTTGGTACCCCTTTTTTTGTGCCATTTGCCTAACTAAAAATCAATTTTCCTTAATAAAAAAATACATAAAAATGTTATTACATATATATATATATATATATATATATATATATATATATATATATATATATATATATATATATATATATATATATATATATATATATATATATATATATATGGACTTTCTTGTGAGAACCATTTTATCTGCGAGAACTGAGAGAACCACGAAAAACATACATGCAAGCCTTTTAAAATAAAATAAAAATACATGCAAATCATCAATAATCGTAAACATCCACCTATGTTTTTCAATATCATCATGAACTCATCCTCTTTTTCACAAAAACCTTACACACGGCCGCAATATTGTCGTTGAACGCTTTATAAGAACATACATGCACACTTTCAAAGAAAAATTTTGTATTTCCAATTTCTTATCAAATTATGTAGAACAACTATGTTAAAAAAAATAATAAAAAAAAATGTTGTTTCTAGAACATATGTGCAAAAATACAATTATTGAAAACGTGCATGTATGTTTTTGGTGGTCCTCTCAATTCTCGCAGATAGGATGGTTCTCTCAAAAAAGTCTCACTATATATATATTACCAAAATATATCAATATCCCGGCCCAATTTTATTTATTGAAACTTAGCCTACTTGTATTTATTTTGTACGTAGCCCACAATCTTATATTTTATGTGAAATTTATAATCTTCCTAAAAACAAGTATATTCAATAATTAAATTTAATATAAATCAATTTTCTTCAAAGGTCATCTTCTTCCTTCTTCAAAGGTCATCTTCTTCCTTCCCAACTTTGATACCTGCGGCGGAAAGAAACACAAACAAACCACAAACAACATAAAAACACAAGCAAACCATTAAAAAAAAAAAAAATCTACTTCCGCGTGAGCTGGTGGCTACGGCGCCTTAGCCCACCAGCCAAGCTCCGGTGTGGTTCCTTGCGCCATCGTTGATGTCTTGAGCCATCAGCCACCGTACCTGTTCTTTAAGTACGAAGGGAACTCTTTTATACTAAAGTTTTGATATATATATATATATATATATATATATATGTGTGTGTGTGTGTGTGTGTGTGTGTGTGTGTGTGTGTGCGTGTGTGTGTGTGTGTGTGTGTGTGTAGGGTAAAGATCAAATAAAAAGACAAATTTTCGTAAAAAGAATAAAAGGTAATTTTTTTTTATAAAAGTTCTCGAAAAATTTCAAAAAAATTTCACAGGATCGGGTATGTTGGTGCATGAAAAACTTCTAAAGGAAGTTTATCTAAAAGTGGATACTTTATCCCGAAAAAAAAAATTATAAAATCGCTTTTTTGTGCATCAAAAATTCGTTTTTGGACCCAGCTTCTTTTGACTTTTTTCATCAAAATAACATTGCGCAACTAACTAAAACAAGTTGAAAATTTTGTGCATTAAAATTTTTTTTGTGCATTAAATTTTTTTTTGCGCATTAAAATTCGTTTTTTGTGCATTAAAAAAACGTATGAAAATTCAAAATTAGAAAAACTTCTTTCACAAAAGTTTTATGCACCAACATACCCGATCTTGTGGAATTTTTCGAGAACTTTAAAAAAAAAATCTATTTATTCTTTTTACGTATATTCGTCTTTTTATTTTAACTTTACCCTATATATATATATATATATATATATATATATATATATATATATATATATATATATATATATATATATATATATATATATATATATATATATATCTTTATTTTCAGAACCCTGTTAAGTGCGTGAACTGCGAGAACTCCAATTTTGCAGTAGAAAACATGCATGTTCATATAAAACATGAATGTTTTCTTACATACACCTTAATACACATACATGCATAACATACATGTTCATATAAAAACCTGTTAAGTGCAATAGATCAATGCAAAATGGTTTTATTTTTAAAACCGTGTTAAGTGCGGGAACTGCGAGAACTCCAATTATGCATTAAAAAACATGCATGTTCATATAAAACATGTATGTTTTATTACAAACACCTTAATACGCAAGCATGTGTATTAAGGTGTATGTAAGAAAACATACATGTTTTATATGAACATGCATGTTTTCTAATGCAAAATTGGAGTTCTCGCAATTAACAGGGTTCTAAAAATAAAGCTCCCCTATATATATATATATATATATATATATATATATATATATATATATATATATATATATATATATATATATATATATATATATATATATATATATATATATATATAGAGAGAGAGAGAGAGAGAGAGAGAGAGAGTTAGGATCAAATAGGAAAAATAATTAAAATAGGAAGGATAAGAAGTAACCACAACCACACATTCTAGATGCACTTACAAAAATGCATGCATCTTCATTCAAATTTTATCTCTCATATAATAATGTGTGGCTAGAATTACTTCTTACACTTCTTATTTTAATTATTATTCTTACTGGATCCCTACCCTATATATATATATATATATATATATATATATATATATATATATATATATATATATATATATATATATATATATATATATAAGGGCTTTATTTTCAGAACCCTGTTAAGTGCGGGAACTGCGAGAACTTCAATTTTGCATTAGAAAACATGCATGTTCATATAAAACATGTATGTTTTCTTACATACACCTTAATACACATGCCTGCGTATTAAAGTGTATGTAAGAAAACATACATGTTTTATATGAACATGCATGTTTTCTAATGCAAAATTGAAGTTCTCGCAGTTCTGCATTTAACAGAGTTCTCGCAGTTCCCGCATGTGTCCCCCACCCACTCCCTCCCTTTTTTCTTTAATATTTTCGGTTATAGGGCATTTTGGTCATTTGACTCATTTTTTTAATTCCACCTTAAATTTCAAATGCAAATAACTTTCAAACGACAAACTTTCAGAAAAAAACCGATTTCACCATAATTTTTAAAACTTAATCCTCTTTAATTTGGTATAATTTTTTTTTTTAATTTTTTCGAAACTTTTTTTTGACATATTCATTGGGTCATGATTTTCTTGAAATTTTAGC
>JARVZY010003372.1:0-25586 GCA_030686995.1 Artemisia argyi | reverse complement strand
GTAATATACCTTAAGATATATATGTGAATCTTAAGGATTCAAATCTTGTGTTTTCATATAAAATTCTTGAGAGTAAACATAATTTAAAACGAAATCATATAAGATTGGAAGTATCAAGATTTAAGGGACAACAAGTGTAAGATAAACCACAAATAATTAAGTACACAAGATATCACTAGCTTGGTTGTATTTCAAACACCGTAGGGCACAAGATAATCATAATTGAAACAATAATTATTTAAGGTTACATGTTTACAAGGTTGTTTTAGCTAGAATCAACATCAAGTACAAACTTTTGACAAAATTCTACGACACAACATGTGATGCAAATTCCTTTCAGTGGTCCTCCGTTACGTACCAAGCTCAGTTACGAGCAACTTTCATTTTCGATCAAGAGCCTATTTGAAAATAACTATGGCTCACAAGACGTAAAACGCTTATTCATTTGAACTAAGCAAACTTAAATTATACGACCTATACGATCACTATTCACTGCCCACAAGAAAGCAATCCACCCATCTTTCCCAAAAATAGGTGCAACAAATTAATTAAATACACACTTATTACACATTAGATAAATTGAGCTTATACATGCAATTGTATAAATACTTATTGTACTAGCTAATTACTTGAAGTTAATAGTATCTTTTGTGATTCAAAGAATTGTAAGTGTTAGTAGTATTGTGATTGTGGTAAGATTCATGAGCAAAGTGTCCATTTGAAGTATCAACATGCCTTTGAGTTTGAACCTTGTTGTTTGAGGACTTGGATCTTGATTGCTTGCTCCTTCTCGGGTTATTCGAAGATCGTGGGATGAACACTCCAGTTCCTTTGGACGATTCTCTTCTACTACCATTTTGCTCATGATAACTTAGTATTTGGTTATGAATGGGATGAATTGTTTGAGAGAGAACCTATAAGAAAAACAAGAACATATTGAGCAAATGATTTATAAGAGTTACCTCATAAAGTGAAACTTGACATATTAGTAAGAATTCTATTTCCCTTAGTTACTCAAGATATGATTGTCAATCTTTTTATCTTGAGAAACATCACTTTCCACAAATAGAAACCCTATACTCCTCTAACACTTTCTTCTTCATTTCTTTTTTGTATCTTCTTTTTTTGGTACTCTAATTTCAGGAAACTTATGTAGAGTACCCTTTATACTTTCCAACTCTTCCATTCAATTTTTATTTGAGAGAGAGAGAGATAGAGATGCAAACCTGAAAAGAAACAGGAGGGCAGTGAAGAGTAGGGTCTTCATCATCATCCATGATCAAAAGAGAGATCCTCTTACTCAAATCAGCAAAGAACAAATCATCTTCAACAATTTCCATGTTTCTTTCACTATGCTTTTCAACTGTCACAACTTCAAGCTAGCTTCTTAACTAGTATCCACTCCACTTCAAGTATTTTTTTTTTTCTTTCTCTTTCCCTTGGTTCCTTCTAGCTTCTTGGATTGAATATATAGGGAAAGAATAAGGCATGGGTAGTGAGTAAAGAATTAAAGAATATGTGTTTAGTATTAAATTCTTCTAAGAGGCTGGACATGTGAGGTAGTGGGACCCATTTAGCCAATCTGTCTATTTATGACCCACAAGAGGATCATGAAGTGTGTTTATGATTCTATCCAGTTGTGGGAAAACAAGATAGATTAGAAGAGTAGAAGCTAATGCAACTAGCTATCCCACAAACACAGATTTTCTCATCCACAATTACATCAGCCTTGAGAATATACTTGGTTGTCATTCCACACTAGTCTCTCACTTGCATACACTTGCACATATAACACTGCCAAAATAAAGCATGATACTACAACTAGTTATGGTTAAGGACAATAGCAAGAAGCTACAAAAAACCATAGGTGTCACACACATGCATGCATGGGTTGGAGAATATGTAATGTGCAATTGTGCATAGATTTATCTGGGGACCTTTTATCTGATTCTTGTGGTTGATCTCATCTAAGCTTTTTATGAGTTAGTTACTGTCAAATATATATTGTGCTCTTTCTACATCTGTTGTGCACTTTTGTTCTTTTCATTGTATCTTATATTTGTAAGGGATCTTGAATTTCAGCCACACACACCAAACTACCATTGTCAATAATATTTACCTCAAAGTTAACTTATAACCTAAAACTGAATAGAGAAGGTACTTATTTAATTACTAGTAGTTCATTCATGCTACACATATAGTACATAGTCATGACACCTACATTTTTGGGACAATTCACTATCACGTTATGGTAATTCAATTTGCAACAGAACGCACACTACGAGACCAGCTAGCTTAGCATGTGCCTGAGAATGTGAAATCATATCATGTCCACCAATTTTTTAGTTAAATAGACAGTTTGAAGCTTTTAGCAGAATATAAAAGAAAGACTATATTATGAAGATGTAAATTTCGCAACCTTTTCCTTCTGGTTCCACTAATACAACATAGTCAAGTAATTAATTGGGGTTTGGTTCTTTCCCAAGTTATGGTTCACAGAACATAGCCCATACCAATATTCCTGTGATTGATTCTTTCTCCATGTTCTTGAATCCAAACAAAAATTAAATATACATTGGAACCTAGATCTAACTAAAGATACCAAATCCCAAACCATACATTGCCTCTCTCACACATGCACACAAACAAAACCAATTAAAATACCATAAAAGAAGCTCAATTATGAAGCAACTTATATAACTTGTTTATATATAATGCATTTTTCTAAATGTGTTTAGGATTCAACTAGCTAGCATTAGTCTATTAGATGACATGATCTCGACTCGCCCTTGGGAAAAGAAACAACTAAACATGGAAATGGCCGTATATAGATGACACCAACAATCAATCAAAAGAATGAGAAATAAATTTTGACATTGTCAAAACCCGTAGCCCTAGCCATGTTTCTATTGATGTCCATGTATACATGCTACTTGAGACATCCAAGAGTTGTCATATCAACTCTGGCCTCTGCTGATGGTCTAGCCCTAAGCTTGTGTTTAGCACTATGTATGTTGTGTCTTGGTGACACCATGTTGCAACATTTGCAATAATTAAACATGTGAGATGTTCATATAAATCAACTACAAAGTAGTTATAATTCACTCAAAAAAATCTATGTTGCTAAAAATGGTGCAAAACACAATTAATCTTTGCGCAAAATCATAAAAAGTAGACTTGTTTAATTTGGGCAATTTTATAAAAGATTTAGACGCATTTGGGCCCTTTCTTTATTTGAAATGGGTATGAATGGGACTTCCGAAAGTTAAACAGGTATTAACGGGCATATACTTTCTATCAAGTCTCAATTGGATAACATGGCAATTGATTTTGTTCAAACTTAAAAATAGAACAATTTCAGTATAAATGGATTGATGGGTTTGTGAAAATTTTATTATTTTTTGGGGTTTCTTCAAGCTATCCATTTGACCCGGGCCCGTTAGGACCCGTTTCTCAAATCCGTCCGAACCCACCTGTTTTGCCACCTCTATGACTCTATGTAATATGTGATTATACCATAGTTAAATTTTATAGTCTATTATATGCACTCTTTAACAAGTTACAGTTGGTTATCATAAAGTGCCTTTCATAAGTAACTAGTAACACTGATCGGTTAATAAAATCTAAATTTATGAATTTTGTCGCGTCAATCCGTTTATGACAACAAGGTGTTCAAAGCCTTTTAATTTCTTACACGGTTCATACCTTTCCGATATTTCATACGAATTTTTGTTTTGATGACTAAAGTTGACCTTTTATCTAACTGTTGGTTTAGTGTAATGCCCTGTGCCCCCTTTAACCAAGAATTAAAACTTTTTGCGCGGAAACGCTTGACTTTGACGAACATTCTGTTACTCTTTTAACCATTGACAAAAATCTATAAACTTTCTGACCTTAGAACTATTTTTAAATGAAACTAGACTCAATTACCTTCAAAATGACGGGTGGCTCGACCTCTAACGAATTACGGATTAAAAGATATGATTTTTGAAAAATCAACTAAATATGTTAAGACTACCTGTGTACCATACGCCCTTACACCCAAGGTCCAGAAGGGCGTATGGTCTATACTCAGAAACTGTGGAAAATGCATTTTTAGGCAGAAGGCCTTATGCCTAGCTCATACGGCGTATGATTAGGGCGTATAATCTGGTACTCAGAAAAACATAACTTTTAATTGAAGAAGGCCTTATGGCTCAGACGCGGAAGGCCTTATGCTCTCATTTACAGATTTTACCAAAAACACAACTTTTAACATCTTACTATAATTTCTGGAAAAACCGACTTCCGAGCTTACTGCAATAACACCTCTGTTGGGAATTATATTAACAGTTAACACGGCTAGTGATTGGCCTCAAACAGTCAGAAAATATCAACCAAGTAATGGTCAATAAGTCAAACAGCTTAAACCAATGCTTCCGTGGAATACAGTGTTTCCCCGGGTAGTTAGATCCTAACGAGGTGTGCGAAGGTATTAAAAACGAATCTGTAATCGAATGATTATGAACAGGAAAGGGTATAAGTGTGAGTGAGTGATTACAGTAAGGATTTATAAAACAAAATAGCTTAAATAAGCTAGGAGAAAGATCACGTGAAAGTTAGATATTTAAAAACGTTTTAAAACCTAAACACGCGTACGTTTAATTTAAATCTACGTAAACGTACGAAACAAAAACGATTTTAACTAAAGTAGGAATTTGCATGCCTTAGGGGCTTAAATGCAAATTAAATAAACTTAAAATATTTATTTTATAATTACTAACTAATTAATTAATTATTATTTATTTAATAACTATTTTTAATTATTTAATAATTCACTAATAATTAAGAAAATGTAAAATAAGTCTTGAAAAATAAAATTAAAATTTATAAAAGTCTAAAATATTATAAAACTTATTTTAAAACTAAAATTATATTTTTCTCACTATTTATCTAATTATTATTAATTAAATACTATTTAATTATTAATTAACTAATTATATGATTTAAATTATTATAAATACTAAAAAGACTTAGATAATTAAGAAGATTTTTATAAATCTAATTAACCATCACAGGAATCCTAAAAAATTATAAAAAGTTTATTTTATGTATTTTTAAACTAGTTTACTAATTATTATTCTAATTATTAATTAATAACTAATTAAATTATAAAAACTAAAAGATGAACAGTAAAAATTATGGAAAAATTACTAAAATTATTTTATAACATATAAAAGCTAGGAAAAATATAAAAACTGTGTACTACATTATAAAAACGAATTATACTATTTAAAACTTAAATATTAATTAATTAATAATAAAACTAATATTAAATCTAATAAATACTAAATAACAAAATAAAAATCTGAGAAATTTACTAAAATTACTTTAATATAAAAGGTAATTAATAAAAATATAAAAATGCCAAGTACTTAATAAAAATCTAAAAATGAAAATTAAAATTTAAATTACATTAAATAGAAACTATCACTTATTTTTAAATTGGTTTTTCTTGATTTTTCTTTTAGAAACTTATTTTATACCTAAAAACAAACAATTTTAATGAAAACAACTTTTTTATATCTTAAAAATAAGCCAAATGCAAGCAATAAGCTATGACAGTTGACTTGTGTTGACCAAACAAGGAAATAAGCTCAAATGAGCTTATGTGGGACCCACAAAGGTGGAACTTGGTTCAATTGAGTTTATTGGACATGTAAAAGCTAAAATAAGCACATGGGGTCCACTGGATAAGCAATTGAATCAAAATAAGCACTTGGATTCTTGATACTTAACTGAAAAATGGGACAGAGTTCAAGGCTATTTCTAAGTGGGGTCCACAGGGTCTGAGGTCAAATGAATGGTCAAGGTTTGAAGTGTGGTAGGAGGGGGGTTGAAGGGACCAAAAATTGGGTAGTGAGTCCCACTGTGGTGGCCAGAAACCACCACCAAAGTGGGTGGTGTGTGGTGGCGACCTGCTGATGCAGGGGAGGATACTCCCCCTGCAAGTGTGTTTGAGGCAGTGTGGGGCCCACACACAAATTTGTAAAAATATGGTGGATGTTGGATTCAGTAGAATAGCTGGAGTACAATTATATATAAAAAGCTCAAAGCTTGAAACCTTACACAAAAATCACAAGAATTCTTGGAGTTTTTGGTTTTTCTGCAAAGGTAGGTTTTGACTTTTGTGAGTAAACTTGGAATTTTGACTCATTTGAGATTTGAGAGCTTCTAATTGACTAAGCTGATTGTATTAAGCTAAACTAAAGCTAATCTAGCCTAAAGCTTTGACTTATAAGCTAATTTGATTGGTTATGGATCACAAAATCACTAACAGTTAACTGCTATGGTGATCAAAATGCTATTTTGACTTTTAACTGAAGTGGTACTGGATTTATTGACTTAAATGGACTATTACAACCTATTGTAACATATCTAAACTAAAAACAAGAGCAGGAACACACAATATCACATAGATAACAACAAATCCAAACACCCCTTTAAACATTGATTTTGTGACATTTCAAAGGATTTCATAGAGTTAATCCACAAAACTGATTCAGAATGATATATTATGCTATGCTAAACTGAAATGAACATTTAAACACCAAAAATAACAACAACAACTGAAAATACAAGATAATGCATAAAAGGCAGTGAAGTATACAAGTTGAGTAATTATGAAAACAAATGAACAAGCATACATAATTAAGTAATAATATTACTATCATGCACCAAATAAACTCAAAACAACTGAGAAAACTACTAATTGAGCATGTGAACAGTAAATTGCAAAAATGTGAGAATGAAGCTTACAATTGGTATTCAGGTTAAGAACATGAATTAGACCAAGAGAACACAACCTAATGCCTCCCCAGAGGCTACTAAACCATGTTCTTCCAAAAACCAACATGCTCCATGCTTCTTCTTCTTTGAACACTGAATTTTGATTTTCTAGCTATTTATTTTATATTTTTGAATATTTTTGCTATTGTGAGCTAAACTGACTTGAACACTTTAGGAACTTAAGAAAACTTATAAATTAGCTTAAATGAGCTTGTAGAAACACTGATAATAACTTTTAACAAGATTAAGTGAAATTGTCAATTTCACTCAAAATTGCCAAAACTAAAATTGTAAAGATACACTAAAATTAAAGCTTAAAGCAGGTTAGAAATACAATGAAGTTACTTAATTTAACACTTGAAAGTTAAAGATTACACTAGAATTTGAAAATTACATTAAAACGATTTTCTACATTACACTACTCCTAGATATCTTTTCACTACTGCTTCTCCTTCCTCTATATAACACTTATAGGACTCCACTTGGTCTTTGGAGACTTTCCCACCAATTCTGAGCCTTTGATTCCCTCTATATCATCTTGACCGTTTAAATCGCCTTTTGGCGCCAAAATATCAAGGAGACAGTTGTATGTTGCGTAAAGCAATTTTAGGGCAATTAAGGGGTCTTGGATGTAGTGGAGAGTTGGGGAGACTGGGTATACAGATAGGGTGTGAGGTGGAGTGAAAAACCATGGTGGTATGGTGAGTCAGAGGTGGTGTGAGGGAAAAGGTGAAAAAGGAGGGAATGGGGTGGTTTTGTGAGTGGGTTTGACCGTGGGGAGTGGGTTTGACCCCGGTTTTATTATATAAACAAAAGGGTGGGCTTTTGGATTGGGCTTGGGTTTTAAATAAAAGGGTGGGCTTAGTTTGTTGTTTGGATTGTATTTTGGGTTTTAATAATAATAACATAGGGTCCGGTTTGGTATTTAAGTGTAACATAGGGACCAAAAATGTAATTTTCTGAAAGTTTGGGGGGCTGAAGTGTAACTTTTCCAAAGTTTAAATAAGGACTAAACTTGCCAAGATTGAATACCCCAAGGACCAATAATGATAATTTCCCATATTTAATATCCGGGGACCTTTTCTGCCAAACTTCAAACTTCAGGGACCAAACATGTAATTTCTCCAAACTTTCCACCCAAGGACCATTCCTGCCATAGAAGATTAGTATAAGGACCAAAATTGATTTTCTCAAAGTTTTTACATCCCAGGGACCATTTATGTTAATTTTGCAAAGTACAGGGACTAAACTTGTAATTTTGTGAAACTTTGCACCAAAGGACTAAATATGTAATTTGTGATTCAAAAAGGACCTTTGGTGACTTTTTCATGTTTTTAGAATAACCAGGGACTAGTTTTGACAACTTTTGAAACTTGAGGGACTGAAACTGCCAATTATGCAAACTTTGCTCCTTTTTTTTTATCTGTTTTTTATTATTTTGCATTTGAAACATATAAAACACACTTCTAAGATATTTTAAGTATTTTGATGCATATTTGAGTGTATTTGGATGTTTTGGCAGTTCAGATTGGTATAAAATGATGAGTATTTAGATACTCATCAATCCCCCACACTAAAACATTGCTAGTCCCTAGCAATCTTTTGAGAAAAACTTAATGGATTTGAAACTCTTTACCAACATCCATCACTTCTGGAGTAGCCAAATGTCTCAGTTCAAGTAAGAACTATGGTCCACCTGATAACCATGTGATTTTGAGCAAACCACCAGCTGTCAACGGATTTGTTTTGTCTTTACCAAAAGCCATTTGCTTCTGGACTAGCCAACTCTTGATGGAATAGTCAACATCTTGGTGAGCTGATTACCAATTATGGTTTTTCCACTGCCTTTACCACAAGCCATAATCTTGCGGGCTAGCCAACTCATTCACTTTTTGGGATATGGCGAGTTGATTTACCATACAATTTTGGGCAAATTGCAAGCCATCAACGGATTTGAGATATCTTTACCAAGAGCCGTTTGCTCCTGGATTAGCCAATCCTTATGTGGGTTAGACATGGTGGACTGATTACCATTTATTGCATTCTAAGTGAGAAAAAATTTTAAAATTTTGGCTAAAATGGGGGTTCTTGATGGAACATGTGTTTAAATTCGTTAGAATAACGAATTCCCCCCCCCCCCCCCCACACACTTAGAACTGAATATTGTCCTCAATATTCAAAGTACCGGGTGTTAAACCAACACTTAGAACGTAAGAAGGAAAATACTCATAGCCTTTATTTAAGTTTATGTACACATTTTTTTTTAGAGAATATATACATATATACAATCATGTGGGTTAGTATCTCCCCCACACTTAGGGTGAAAACCCCGTATGCATGCTACTGTTTTTTATTACCGAGTTGCTAGCTTGACTCGACCCCGAATTCATTTGTTCATGGGGAAGTATCATGTGGAAGAGATAATCTCAATTGGACTTTCATTCAAAATATTTGGACAAGCATTTGAAGCACGTGAAAGTTCCACACCGATGAGATACACAGACCCTTGGCTCAAAATTTATAAATGAGAATGCCGGGGTCAAAGATATTGTCCTCACTCCTGAAAGAGTGAAGAACAGGAGAAGCCACGGGATAAATGAAGAAGAGAAAGAAAGTCATGATGAAAATCATGCCTAACTCATCATCACTAGGAGGAGATTCAGAATGAGAATTCACAATTTTAATATCATGAATCTCCTCATTTAAGCTCATTTGGTCTAGACATATCCCTGGTGTGTCTAGATCAAAATAGAAATTATCATACTCCGGTGGAGATATGATATAAGTGAGTTTACAAGAAAACTCCTCAAAGGTGAATGATTCATATTCGGGATTGATTTGAGTGAGTTCACTGGGGAACTCCTCAAAAGTAAATGATTCATATACGGGGAGAGAATTATAAGAATGAGAAGTGGTAATACCACTAATCTTTTCTCCCGTATGATCAAAATGGAACGTTTGCAATTCCGGAATAGAATCATTTATCAAAAGCTCACTATCCTTGACGGGGATAGGAGATGAAATAGGCTTTTCATTAAAAGCCTCGATTCTAGAAATGAGAATATTAGCATTTAATAATGTAAGACGAAGAGCTTCGTCTTGGATTATTTCTTCATCATTCTCTTCTCCTAAGCTGACAAGCTCAGAAGGTAATTCCCCCACATAATTTATGTCTCCACAAGATAAAGAATAGTCCTCATCAGAATCAGAGAACATCTCAATATGATCTTTTGGAAAGACAAGAGGGGGAGGGATATCATACACATGATCAAGAATTCCCTGTGACTCACTTGGGATTGAGACAAGGTTCTCAACACTAGACTTTATGAATTCGTCCGATTCCTTTTCAGGAACAGTGTCAAGGTGCTCGTCCCCCATGCTCAGAGAGTGAGTGGGAACCTCGGGTGTGATAACATAAAACTGAGGGAGCTGAGAAGGACTAGCATACATGGATTTTATAATTTCCATTTGTTCTGCTGCTAGTAATTCTCCCATATTCTTTTCTCCATGTATTTCCATGGAAGGAGTCTCAACTGATGAACTTGATGAGGTATCATCACTTTCATCATCTTCATCGAGAAGAGCAGCTTTGTAAAATTTGGAACGTGTTATAGCTGCTTGTTCTAAGACTAGTAATTCGTCCATGCTTCTTTCGTCTCTAGCTGCATGTTCTTCTGCAAGTAATTCTGCGATAGATTTATCACAAGAATATTGAGTGAGTGGAGATTGTGGGGGTGTGGATGTGTCAAAACCGGATGTATCAGAACTAGAACAATGTTCAGGTTTATAATACGGTTGACATTGGAAATCATCATGCGGACCCCCACAATGTACACAAGAAAAACTTGGTGCATTATGAAACGAAATATTATCCAACTCCTCCTTAAGGTCTTTAAGTTTCTCAAGAACCTCTTGACAAAGGTCTTGCGGGTATTGAGGAGTTGCTTGGATCATTTGGCACTGTGGAGGTGGGTCTTGAAATGTATAGTCGTAATTGTTGCAAGGAAATGGATTCCCTGTTTGACAATCCGAGCTAAAGTGAGGACCTCCACAGTACTCACAACAGTTGAACTGATGTGGCTGTGAGTCGTATGTGCTTAAGTCATAATTGTTATCAGGAACTTGCTCATAGACAAGCGTGTTTTCCGATTGACAATCAGATCTGTAGTGTGAACCACCACAGTACTCACAACAGTAAAACTGTTGAGTCTCATGGTGTGGAAGCTGATGGAATGAATTAGTCATGTCAGGGTAGGAATAGGGATTACGGTTATAGACAGACCTGTTTCCTGACTCTACCATGCCACAACTGGGCAATTACCACCATTATAAGGACTACCACACCATTGACAAACAAGAGGGTGAGAATAATACATAGAAAGAATCAAAGGGTAATAAAGGGTAAGAAATGAAGAATCAAAAATGTAGGAGGGTAACGGTGAATATTTTTGGTATTTTTGAAAATTTTTGTAATAATAAGAAGGAAAATATTTTTGGGTTTTTGTGTTCGTTGAAAACTAATTTTAAAATGTTTTCGGGAACCATTTTGTTTTTATATGATAATAATATAAACAAGGATGGATAAATATACAATGAGCGTATATCCAGATTCACTAATACGCAAAATCGTTTAGAATAAGCGCACAACCTCCCCGGCAGCGGCGCCAAATTTTGATTGTCCTCAAACAGTCAAAAAATATCAACCAAGTAATGGTCAACAAGTCAAACAACTTAAACCAATGCTTCCGTGGAATACAGTGTTTCCCCGGGTCGTTAGATCCCAACGAGGTGTGCGAAGGTATTAAAAACGAATCTGTGATCGAGTGATTATGAACAGGAAATGGTATAAGTGTGAGTGAGTGATTACACTAATGATTTATAAAACAAAATAGCTTAAATAAGCTAGGAGAATGATCACTTGAAAGTTAGATATTTAAAAACGTTTTAAAACCTAAAAACGCGTACGTTTAATTTAAATCTACGTAAACGTACGAAACAAAATAGATTTTAACTAAAGTAGGAATTTGCATGCCTTAGGGGCCTAAATTCAAATTAAATAAAATTAAAATATTTATTTTATAATTACTAACTAATTAATTAATTAATTATTATTTATTTAATAACTATTTTTAATTATTTAATAATTCACTAATAATTAAGAAAATGTAAAATAAGTCTTGAAAAATAAAATTAAAATATATAAAAGTCTAAAATATTATAAAACTTATTTTAAAACTAAAATTATATTGTTCTCACTATTTATCTAATTATTATTAATTAATTACTATTTAATTATTAATTAACTAATTATATGATTTAAATTATTATAAATACTAAAAAGACTTAGATAATTAAGAAGATTTTTATAAATCTAATTAACCATCACAGGAATCCCAAAAAATTATAAAAAGTTTATTTTATGTATTTTTAAACTAATTTACTAATTATTATTCTAATTATTAATTAATAACTAATTAAACTAATTAAATTATAAAAACTAAAAGATGAACAGTAAAAATTATGGAAAAATTACTAAAATTATTTTATAACATATAAAAGCTAGGAAAAATATAAAAACTAGGTACTACTTTATAAAAACTAAATATGCTATTTAAAACTTAAATATTAATTAATTAATAATAAAACTAATATTAAATCTAATAAATACTAAATAACAAAATAAAAATCTGGTAAATTTACTAAAATTACTTTAATATAAAAGGTAATTAATAAAAATATAAAAATGCCAAGTACTTAATAAAAATCTAAAAATGAAAATTAAAATTTAAATTACATTAAATAGAAACTATCACTTATTTTTAAATTGGTTTTTCTTGATTTTTCTTTTAGAAACTTATTTTATACCTAAAAAAAAACAACTTTAATGAAAACAACTTTTTTATATCTTAAAAATAAGCCAAATGCAAGCAATAAGTTATGGCAGATGACTTATGTTGACCAAACAAGGAAATAAGCTCAAATGAGCTTATGTGGGACCCACAAAGGTGGAACTTGGTTCAATTGAGTTTATTGGACATGTAAAAGCCAGAATAAGCACATGGGGTCCACTGGATAAGCAATTGAATCAAAATAAGCACTTGGATTCTTGATACTTAACTAAAAAATGGGACAGAGTTCATGGCTATTTCTAAGTAGGGTCCACAGGGTCTGAGGTCAAATGAATGGTCAAGGTTTGAAGTCTGGTAGGAGGGGGTTGAAGGGACCAAAAATTGGGTAGTGGGTCCCACTGTGGTGGCCAGAAACCACCACCAAAGTGGGTGGTGTGTGGTGGTGACCTGCTGATGCAGGGGAGGATACTCCCCCTGCAAGTGTGTTTGCGGCAGTGTGGGGCCCACACACAAATTTGTAAAAATAAGGTGGATGTTGAATTCAGTAGAATAGCTGGGGTACAATTATATCTAAAAAGCTCAAAGCTTGAAACCTTACACAAAAATCACAAGAATTCTTGGAGTTTTTGGTTTTTCCAGCAAAGGTAGGTTTTGACTTTTGTGAGTAAACTTGGACTTTTGTATGAACCACCACAGTACTCACAACAGTAAAACCTGGTGAGTCTCATGGTGTGGAAGCTGATGGAATGAATTAGTCATGTCAGGGTAGGAATAGGGATTCTGGTTATAGACAGACCTGTTTCCTGACTCTACCATGCCACAACTGGGGCAATTACCACCATTATAAGGACTACCATACCATTGACAAACAAGAGGGTGAGAATAAGAAATAGAAAGAATCAAAGGGTAATAAAGGGTAAGAAATGAATAATCAAAAATGTAGGAGGGTAAAGGTGAATATTTTTGGTATTTTTGAAAATTTTTGTAATAATAAAAAGGAAAATATTTTTGGGTTTTAGTGTTCGTTAAAAACTAATTTTAAAATGTTTTCGGGAACCGTTTTGTTTTTATATGATAATAATATGAACAAGGAGGGATAAATATACAATGAGCGTGTATCCAGATTCACTAATACGCAAAATCATTTAGAATAAGCGCACAACCTCCCCGGCAGCGGCGCCAAATTTTTATTGGCCTCAAACAGTCAGAAAATATCAACCAAGTAATGGTCAACAAGTCAAACAGCTTAAACCAATGCTTCCGTGGAATACAGTGTTTTCCCGGGTCATTAGATCCCAACGAGGTGTGCGAAGGTATTAAAAACGAATCTGTGGTCGAGTGATTATGAACAGGAAAGGGTATAAGTGTGAGTGAGTGATTACACTAAGGATTTATAAAACAAAATAGCTTAAATAAGCTAGGAGAATGATCACGTGAAAGTTAGATATTTAAAAACGTTTTAAAACCTAAAAACGCGTACGTTTAATTTAAATCTACGTAAACGTACGAAACAAGAACGATTTTAACTAAAGTAGGAATTTGCATGCCTTAGGGGCTTAAATGCAAATTAAGTAAACTTAAAATATTTATTTTATAATTACTAACTAATTAATTAATTATTATTTATTTAATAACTATTTTTAATTATTTAATAATTCACTAATAATTAAGAAAATGCAAAATAAGTCTTGAAAAATAAAATTAAAATTTATAAAAGTCTAAAATATTATAAAACTTATTTTAAAACTAAAATTATATTTTTCTCACTATTTATCTAATTATTATTAATTAATTACTATTTAATTATTAATTAACTAATTATATGATTTAAATTATTATAAATACTAAAAAGACTTAGATAATTAAGAAGATTTTTATAAATCTAATTAACCATCACATAAATCCTAAAAAATTATAAAAAGTTTATTTTATGTATTTTTAAACTAATTTACTAATTATTATTCTAATTATTAATTAATAATTAATTAAACTAATTAAATTATAAAAACTAAAAGATGAACAGTAAAAATTATGGAAAAATTACTAAAATTATTTTATAACATATAAAATCTAGGAAAAATATAAAAACTAGGTACTACTTTATAAAAACTAATTATGCTATTTAAAACTTAAATATTAATTAATTAATAATAAAACTAATATTAAATCTAATAAATACTAAATAACAAAATAAAAATCTGAGAAATTTACTAAAATTACTTTAATATAAAAGGTAATTAATAAAAATATAAAAATGCCAAGTACTTAATAAAAATATAAAAATTAAAATTTAAATTTAAATTACATTAAATAGAAACTATCACTTATTTTTAAATTGGTTTTTATAGATTTTTCTTTTAAAAACCTATTTTATACCTAAAAACAAACAACTTTAATGAAAACAACTTTTTTATATCTTAAAAATAAGCCAAATGCAAGCAATAAGCTATGACAGTTGACTTATGTTGACCAAACAAGGAAATAAGCTCAAATGAGCTTATGTAGGACCCCACAAAGGTGGAACTAGGTTCAATTGAGTTTATTGGACATGTAAAAGCCAGAATAAGCATATGGGGTCCACTGGATAAGCAATTGAATCAAAATAAGCACTTGGATTCTTGATACTTAACTGAAAAATGGGACAGAGTTCAAGGCTATTTCTAAGTGGGGTTGATGCGTGGGAATCGCAACAGGCTTTACCTCTCGAGGGATCTCGAGAAGCTTACAACCCCCACCAGGCAGTGTACCTGATCGTTGTAGTATAGTATTGTGACAAGTACCGGGGGATTGATCGTTCAGCTTAAGAATAGTGTCGCTAGGATTAAAAAACCTAAATACTAGTTCTAAAGGTGAGGGATGATTATTTTTGTATTTTTATATTTTTTAGAAAGCAAGTAAAAATCTCGGGTTGGAAGGATTTGGGCGGAATTAGTTGCTAATCAACTAACCCAATACTAAAGATGCAATCAAAATAAAATACAAGAAATGAAAATAAGCTAAATTATACTAAATTTGTGAGCAATAAGTGGAGAAAATGTGTTTACTTAGATTTCACTACTCCCTAGACATCTTTTACACGTTAATTACTTGTTATAATTGCATGAATGACGGATCGTATTCCTTAATACCATTCATGGGGTGGCACACTTAACTCCCCAATTATATGAGCTCTTATCTCCTCCTACACCATGCCCAGCACAACTATAGGGATTGTAAACAGTGGCTCATGCATTAAATACAACCAATAAAGACCTAGTGCGCATCGGTTCATGTTTCTTAAGACGTTCAAGCATGTTACCAATTGGAGATCTGCCAGTTTTCTTAAGCCTAACATATAAATCATTCATCCAAGACAAGTATAAACAAGTAATCAACACATAATTAACATCTAGGTTTCATTAGATCCAAGCAAACACAAGATAGATCTAGCCTAGCATGATGGAATTAAGACAAGAACAAGATATAGACAACCAACACATACACATATTGATTGAATTGAAAGAACACTTATCTCAATTACACATGAAAGGTATCAAGGGCTTGGAACCCTTGAAAAACCTGTAAAATTCGCACCAAAATCGTACTTAGGGTTTCTCCAAAACTTCTCTCTTTTTAATGTGAAAATTAGAAAACTATATATAGGAAAAGGGGTCTGACGGCGTCAAGACAAACATTGTGACGCCGTCACCTCGCCGCCAAAACTATTATCAGACTGCCTTGATCTACATTTGATGCCGTCAAGACTTAATCATTTCTAGGCCGTCATGACTTTTACTCTTGACGCCCTACCTTCGTGACGCCGTCAAATCTCTACTGGATGGTCATGGAATTTTGCTCTTGACGCCGTCAGGGAATTACTCTTGACGCCGTCACCTACTGTTCCCAGCATGGAAAATTAAGACTTTGGCGATTTCTTCACTTTTATGCTCCAAAAATGTCCGAATTGCTTCCTTTTCCAGATTTCTCTCCCAAAGTACCTAAAATCACAAAAGGAACGATTTAGGGCAATATTTGATCAAATAAATTCAATTCCGGGCTTAAATGACCCCCTAAAAACGGATCATTTTTCGCCTCATCATATACCCTTACACTTGAGATTTGCTTGTCCTCAAGCAAATGCGCTTTTATTCTAGTCAAAATACAAGTTAGGGGTCATTTAACACTAATATAAAAGTAATTACAATAAATAATCGTTCCACTAAAGACCAAAAGACAAGCACGGAGGTCATACACAAGCACCTCACAAATAGTGTTTTGATACTCACATCTCTCGGGTGTAATAAAGTGTAAATTACAATATGGAAACGGAAGATATCTCTCACTACCTGTCATAGCAAAATAGATTACCATAGGCTTGAGAAAGGATCAAACCTCCACCACATGGCGTAAGCACCTAGGATAAACTATCAAAGAGGTCTTTTAAAGGGTTGTAACGTGATGAGTGCTTAAACACTCATCATTTTTATCGTATCTGGACTGCCAAAACATCCAAAAACACCCAAAAACGCATCAAAATACACAATTTATTCCAAAAGTGTGTTTTATATGTTTTAGATGCAAAATATTTGAAAACAAATGAAAAACGAACAAAGTTTGCACAATTGGCAGTTGCAGTCCCTCAAGTTTCAAAATTTGGCAAAACTAGTCCCTGGAATTTTAAAACGAAAGAAAGTCAACCCAAGGCAAATAAAAGTCAAAAAATTATCAAAATAAGTCCTTGGGTAATAAAGTTTGAGAAAATTACACTTTTACCCCTTAAAATCCAAAATTGACAAAAATGGTCCCTGGAGTTTTGGAAATTGACAGATTTGATCCCGGGTGGAATAATTTTGAATGAAAAATCATCTAGGGTCCTTGGAAAATCATAAATTGTCAAAAATGATCCTTTGGTGTGAGTTTGAGGGAATTACAATGTTGATATAAATAATGTATAAAAACGTTATTAATATCTTTCGATATCCTTAAGTTTTGACGATCACAAAATATAAGAACATTAAACGCAAAGTTAATACGTAAACAAGTTTTAAGCAAGTTTATATCATCTCATCCAACATAATCACTTAAGGTATGAATAAACAAGTGACTAATACATTTTATGATCAAAGGGATGTTTATTTAAATAATAAAAAGTTTATAAAATTAAATAAACTTATTATATATTTTTGAAAAACATTTTTGGTAATAAAGGAAAATGTTTTATTCATAATAAATATATGAATTCAAAATTTTAACCAAAATCAGTTAGTTTTTCACCAAATAAACTTTCCCCAGAAAAAGACAAGAAAACTGCAGTTTTCGTCTGGGCGGCCCCCTTAATTATAAGGGCGGCCCCCTTAATTTTAAGGGGGCCGGCACACAATTAAGGGGACCGGCCACGCTCCCCTGTCAGAAACTGTCAGATTTCTTCCCCTATAAATACCACCTTAATTCTGAAATTTTTCCTCACCTTTTGCACGAAATTTTCAGATCTACAATCATCTAAAACTCATCAAAAACCCTTTGATCATTTGTATATTAATCCTTGTTTCAAGTGATTCAATCCCTCATCATCCATTCTCATTCTAAGTGCAAAAGAAGAACTCTCTACAACCAAGTTCAAGAAGTGTTGAAGAGTTGTTGTGTATAGTGTATATATATTCATTTGTGAATATTGTGTTGTGCTTGTTATTATTTGTTTAGAAGATATAGAAGTTGTGAATAGAAGTAGTGAGATATAAGTAGTGGTGTGAAGAAGATTGTTGGGAGGTAGATAGTTGTGATGAAGATTGATGTGTAGAAGATAGGAGTGAAGAAGATTGGTGTGTAGGAAATAGGTGTGAAGAAGTGGTGTGATTAAGTAGTAGATTGGTGTGAAGTAGTTGTGAAGAAGGTGTGATTTCGTTGTGACGAAGCTTTGGTGTGTAATTGGTGTGTAATTGGTGTGTAAGGTTTTCTCCGCCATAAGGGAGCTTGTTGATATAGTGAAGAAAACTCTCGAGTAGGTGACTCGAGGAGTGGAGTAGGGCAAGGAAGGTGTCCTTGTAGCCGAACCACTATAAATCCTTTGTCTCGCGGTTAGATCTTTCCATATCTTACTTATTATCTTGCTTATATCGTTATTAATTTTGTAGACGTAGACGTATATATATAGTTGCTCATATAGTGCTAGTATTGATTTTACTTAAAGATCAAACTAAAGTTTTATTCACAAAACAAAGTTTTTACAATCAAACTAAAAAGGTTACATACATATAATTGATCATTTCGATCAAGTATAGTTTTCATACAAAATATAACTAAGGATTATAAAATAAACGTTTACGTACTTATCTCTCGTATATAGCTACAATTGTTTATATTATACATGTGTTGATTTCACATACTTAGCATACATTATTATTATTGTTTATACTTAGATATACTTGTTCATATTGTTCAAGATTTGAGTTCACATAAGATTGAATCAAATTTTTAAAAGCAAACAAGGTTTTAAAACTAAACTAAGTTTCTAAAATAAAATTAAAAAGACGTAAAACTATTCAACCCCCCCTTCTAGTTTTCCACAATTGGTACCAGAGACAGGTCTAGCAAGATTTTTAAAATATATTGTATTTTAAAACTTGTAACGATCTATGGAATCTGAAAAATATTTAGAAGGGCAATCTATGCAAAGACCACCACTATTTGAAAGTGATGGATTTTTATATTGGAAAAATCGATTCGAAACTTATGTGAAATCAAAGGATCTAGATCTTTGGCATGTTATTACTAATGGTGATTTTTTACCTACTCAAAATAATCCCGAAACAAATAAAGATGAAATAGTACCTTTTGAAAAACAAAATGATGATTTAAAAAGAAGACTTTCTAAAAACAATGAAGCAAAAATGGTTATTTACAATGCGTTACCACGTAAAGAATACGAAAGAATTTTTATGTGTAAAACCGCAAAAGAAATTTGGGATTCTTTACTAATCACTCACCAAGGTAATAGTCAAGTTAAAGATAACAAAATAGATCTTCTTGTTCAACAATATGAACAATTTACGATTCCGGAGGAGGAATCAATAGATAATGCTTTTGCTAGATTTAACACTATTATCACAAGTTTAAAAGCACTTGATGAGAATTTTTCTAGTAAGAATTTTGTTAGGAAATTTCTTAGGGCTCTTCATCCAAAATGGCGAGCTAAAGTTACGGCGATTGAAGAATCGAAGAACTTGTTAACTCTTCAACTTGATGAGTTGATCGGCAACCTGAAAGTCTACGAAGCAATAATAAAGAAAGACTCCGAGATTCTCAATGGAAAAAGGGAGCAAAGCAAATCAATTGCGTTGAAAGCTAAAAAGGACTCTAGTGACGAAGAATGCTCAACCTCCAAAAGTGACGATGAAGAGTATGCTATGGTCGTACGAGACTTCAAGAAATACTTCAAAAGACGAGGAAGATATGTTAGGCAACCATATAATGAAAGGAAGTGTTTTAAATGTGGCAATCCAAATCATCTCATCGGAAAGTGTCCAATGATGTCAAGAGATCAAAATCAAAAGGCGTTTATCGGAGGTGCTTGGAGTGATAGCGATGAGGACAAGAAAGAAACCACAAATGAAGAAAAGTGTCTTATGGCTAAGACATCAAGCGAGGTACGTTTCGAAACCGAATACTTTAGTGACAAAAATTTATCATTAGACGAAAAAGACCTAGATAGTGAATATAATAGGTTATGCAAATTAGGTCAAAAGGTTATAGCTAAAAATAAGTCACTAAAACATATTAATAATCAATTAGAAAATGAAGTACTCGAATTAAAAATTAAACTACAACATTTGGAAAAAGGAAAAGAAGTTTTTGTAAAATGTAAAACTTGCTTAGAGGTTAAAAATGAAAACGAAAAACTTAAAGATGAAATTTTCAAACTTGACAGGTTTAAAAATAGTAATAACCCACTTAAGAAAATACTAAGTGCTCAAGAAACTTCGGGAGATAAAACCGGTCTAGGATTAACTTCAACTAATGTTTCAACTAGTGAAAATAAAAGTATAAAGTTTGAATGTGAATCTAGTAAACAAAAATTATTAGAATCAAATCCTAAGTATATACTTACAAAAGATAGAAAAATACCCATTGCGAATGATGAAAAAGTTAAAATTTTTTATAAACCATCCTTAAAGACCGAAGTAGGATCCTCTAAACCTAAATTTAGATCTAAAACTCCACCACCAAGAAAAACTAAAAATCATCATCCAAGATCTAAAACATCTCAACCTAGAAGAAATCAAAATAGACAATATTACAATAACACTAGAAATCAAATGTGGAATTATCAACCAAGTTACAATCCTTGGGAAATATTACCATCATACATGCATCCTAGGCAAATGTTAAATATGTTTGGACCAAACAACTTTGGACCAATGAGACAATGGGAAATATTACCACCATACATGCATCCTAGCCAAATGTTAAATATGTTTGGACCAAACAACTTTGGACCAATTAGACAATGGGGACCAAGTGGCTAAGTTGTCAATCTTGGAAGAAGTTGGAATATCATCTACAAATGACTTCTATAAGTCAACATGGTCACTTGAAGTGCTTGAAGATATTCCATTGAAGACTAAAAGGTACGCGTTTCTTTTAAGTTCATCACTATAATTTGCATGCTTAGATAAATGATTAGTTAGATTAATGCTTAGTACATAATTGCTTATATTCTTATAACCTAGAAACATCATTGGTTGACTTTCCTAGGAATAAGATAAAATTGTTCATTGCCGAACAAAATAGAAAATGGAAATCTTCTATATCCACTATTAGGAAACTCATGGTGATGAAGTGAAATGAGTTAAGTGGATCAATCGTAAATATAGAAGTAGGATTAGATCCCTCACGTAAGAAAACTATGGATGAAACAAGCTCTCGTAGACTATGGCATTAAGTCAGATAAGCGTGCGAAAACAAAGGAACTATAGATGTTAGGTTATACCCCATTCAACACTCTCGCATCTAACATATAAATTATCGTCTTCATTTCCTTCAGGATCATAGGATATGTAGAAACGATAGCATGAGATAATAATAGGCTTAACCAATCCTCTTGAGCATGAGATCTTTAATAAACATTTTTTTAAAATATTTGATTCATGATATTTGTTGTTAAAAATCTAATATCTCTAAAAATATGCAAAAACCTCACATTTTGGAAAATAGTCTTTCAAATAACTATCCCACTTTTAAATAACATGTTTTCACTATCAATATTCACAATTTTGTTTTGATCAAAACTAAAGATTGGGAAAATATTCTTTACCGTTCATTCACACATTTTGAAGTAAAAACCCAATCTATTTTATTCAAATAACTCTCACATCCAAGTGAAAACTTACTTTCAAACATTGTTGAATAATGCTAAAAACGTCTCTTTTAAAATCATGCATGATGATCTCATATTTGTCATCTATATTTATATAAATGACACTTATAAGTGAACTAAATCAAATCAAGAGGACCATGGTTTGTTCATTAAGACTTTGTTTGTAACAAGTCTAGAAATACATGCTATCATAACTACCCACTTATTGCACATTGATACACATTAGAATTAATTCTCATTGTTATGTAGTTATGAAATACTTGATGTTGCTTATTGTTTCCTAGCACTTATATTTTACTTGCTTCATGAGTATGTTTGCATGCTAGATGAAATTGCTTGTTTACTTAATCTCTTTGGTTAATATGATTTGGCTACATAATTAGTATATGCTTGATTGCCTCAAAGAGTTGGACTTGTTTGAAACCAAAAACACAACCTTTCTGCAATTCACTACCAAAAACCCTTTTCTGGCAATCTGGGAATCACCAGATGGGCGGCCCCCTTAAATCATAAGGCGGCCCCCTTAATTATTAAGGGGACCGGCCTCCAATTAAGGGGACCGGCCATCTGATGGTCGAAGGTGTTGTTTCCCTTTTCTATATATATATTTTTTTTTTTGCCCATTTCATCCTACACTTCCCAAAATTCACAAACCTATTTTATCATAAACCTTCCATCAATATTTATCCATCCTTGATCCCACCAATCCTACACTATAAACACTCTCATTCCTCTCAATCTCCACTCATCTCATCATTTCCTCTCCCATTAAACCAAAGCCACCAAGAAACTTGTTTGGAGAAGAAAGCCTAACTTCCTTTAAAATTCCGTCAAATCAAATGACGTTGTCAAACATCCAACACCAAATTCCTCCTATGCTTTCAAACATTACTTACCTAACACCTCACTTTCCTTCTCACCAACATTACATATCAACAACCTTTACTCACTAATATCCTTCTACCTTTACACACTCAAACCTCATAACCTTTACTCACCTAACCTCAAATTTCATCTCCTAGTGCACCTAATGCACCATCTATAACACCCTCCTACCAAGTAATCCCTTCCATGAACATCGCTCTTTCACTCTAACCTACATCACTTGATACTCATTTACCATCTTCACCAATAACTCAACCTAGTCATCCTCACAAAAGATTCAACCATATACCCTACAAAGTGTGTCATCACCACTACAACTTAACCCATGAAGGTCAAACCATATTTCATGATACATAAACCTCATGTTCACTTAAAATGAACCCTTTCACAAACCTCATCATAATAACCAAACATCCATCCTTGTTCCTAAAAATACACCTTCATCTTACCAACATAAGCCAAATGAAGAGCATGTTCAATCTCGAAACAACAATCCCAATCTCATTCCTAACACCTCACATCTTGTTCAACCTACCAATCTACCATCCAAAACATCCTCCACTCATGATACATCCTCCACAACTTCATTATCATCCATTCATGATTACCCAAACTCATAAATATCTCCACCACCAAGAGTATCACCACCACCTTCTACTAACACACATGTTATCCCTATGTTGCATGTCCTATCACCTTCCTCCGAACACTTGAAGTTCATTGAAGAACTCAAGGAAGCCCATGAGCTTTGTGCTCTTGTTGCCTGACACCTTGCTCAATGCAACTTGGAACAACTTTCCTCTAGCTCTCCTTTCATTACCCCACAACTTGAATCAAGTTGAAAAACATGTCAACAATTGACCTTGTTGCATCTTTCTCCTAAAAACCATTGCATTCAATGAACACTTCACTTAGATTGAATATCTTCTCACTAGATCACATCCAATATCCTCACTTGAACAACATCCAAAACCTTAATCAACCTCTTCCGCTACAAACTCTCCACCACCAAACTCTCCAACATTCATGACCCAAACATATACCTCCATTAATCCAACAACCTTACCCTAACTCAACCATCTACATTTCAAACACCTCATCATCAACCATCTAATCATACCATATGCTTATGATTTTCACTCTCAAATACGAATCAACCAACCTTTTGTTACAAGCAAGTCCGATGGCTCTCTTTGGCAAATTAGGATCTTTAACATAATCACTTTGAATTAATTGTTATGCATCCTTAATATTTTTTTGCTATGCTTGTTATTTGTATATTGCATATTCTTCTGTATATGCTTGCGCTTCTATTATTTTTCTTGCGAGCATTCCATATCTCGATCTCTTATGACCTCAAAACGAGGGGGAGTATACTTCAAGGGGGAGCTATACATTCGTCGGGATAACCTTTTTGATGTTAACAAAAAGGGGGAGAAGTGATATAAACTCACACTAAAAACTTGCATATATATTAATTTTTAGTTTAATGAGTTTAGATTTTGTAATCATCAAAAAGGGGGAGATTGTTGATATAAATAATGTATAAAAACGTTATTAATATCTTTCGATATCCTTAAGTTTTGACGATCACAAAATATAAGAACATTAAACGCAAAGTTAATACGTAAACAAGTTTTAAGCAAGTTTATATCATCTCATCCAACATAATCACTTAAGGTATGAATAAACAAGTGACTAATACATTTTATGATCAAAGGGATGTTTATTTAAATAATAAAAAGTTTATAAAATTAAATAAACTTATTATATATTTTTGAAAAACATTTTTGGTAATAAAGGAAAATGTTTTATTCATAATAAATATATGAATTCAAAATTTTAACCAAAATCAGTTAGTTTTTTACCAAATAAACTTTCCCCAGAAAAAGACAAGAAAACTGCAGTTTTCGTCTGGGCGGCCCCCTTAATTATAAGGGCGGCCCCCTTAATTTTAAGGGGGCCGGCACACAATTAAGGGGACCGGCCACGCTCCCCTGTCAGAAACTGTCAGATTTCTTCCCCTATAAATACCACCTTAATTCTGGAATTTTTCCTCACCTTTTGCACGAAATTTTCAGATCTACAATCATCTAAAACTCATCAAAAACCCTTTGATCATTTGTATATTAATCCTTGTTTCAAGTGATTCAATCCCTCATCATCCATTCTCATTCTAAGTGCAAAAGAAGAACTCTCTACAACCAAGTTCAAGAAGTGTTGAAGAGTTGTTGTGTATAGTGTATATATATTCATTTGTGAATATTGTGTTGTGCTTGTTATTATTTGTTTAGAAGATATAGAAGTTGTGAATAGAAGTAGTGAGATATAAGTAGTGGTGTGAAGAAGATTGTTGGGAGGTAGATAGTTGTGATGAAGATTGATGTGTAGAAGATAGGAGTGAAGAAGATTGGTGTGTAGGAAATAGGTGTGAAGAAGTGGTGTGATTAAGTAGTAGATTGGTGTGAAGTAGTTGTGAAGAAGGTGTGATTTCGTTGTGACGAAGCTTTGGTGTGTAATTGGTGTGTAATTGGTGTGTAAGGTTTTCTCCGCCATAAGGGAGCTTGTTGATATAGTGAAGAAAACTCTCGAGTAGGTGACTCGAGGAGTGGAGTAGGGCAAGGAAGGTGTCCTTGTAGCCGAACCACTATAAATCCTTTGTCTCGCGGTTA
>JARVZY010003371.1:0-21306 GCA_030686995.1 Artemisia argyi | reverse complement strand
TTGGTTCGTGGGGCTCGACCACCAACATAGGGTTCTTCAGGGAATCCAAAAGCTTCAACAACGTCGTTGAAGTCGGAAGGAGACTCAACATGAAATCCTCTAAACAGAATAACACCATTTGTTTCCAGGAGAGACTCTAGCCATGGCTTTTGAGCTTTGATCGCCTCAGTAAAATTATAAGTGTTAGAAGTTGGTGACAACACTGCTGGGAAGACAACACCGTCAGCATACGATTTTTGCTCAGGTAAGTTAACTTCTTGGAAGAATTTCCCGGTGGCCATTTGATGAATTATATTGGGTCCGTAATAATGCAGTTGATAATTAGCTGCATATATAATGGATGATTATTACATAGCATGTAAAACGTGTTAATCTTTTTAGATGCATCCAGTGTTGGACACATTTTCAAATGACAGCTATGCATCTGTTATCACGTACAGTTGGTCACATGTTCAAATTAATGACGACAATGCATCAATCTATTCCTATTTATTAGTTATCACGTACACCATAGGCAGTGACAATTGCCCTATGAAGACTCGCTTTCACTACCGCTCCGGTGGGTTCCCTTAATCAATATACATCAATGAAGTTATTTAGAGCACAAGGTGTAGATGGCAAGGTTTGCCTCCTCATTCGGCTCCCACGTGTGTCACATCACCCAACACCTCAACTTCAACTCTTCACAACAAACCCCTTCCTCACCAAACAACAAACCTCAACTTCTTCATTAGGGCCCCACATCTTACACATTTATTTTTTTATTCATTTCATTAAATAAATTAAATTCATTTCACAAATACTCAAAAATAACACAACACATTAATTTTATTTCATCAAAATTTATAAATAATAAAAAAAAGAGGAAAAAAGATAGACATTATCTTCTTAAAAAAAATAATAATACAACACATTAATAAAACACCTTTTGTACCCAATTCCTTTTGTAAAAAAAATCCTGTATCTTCTTCTCCAAAAGACATAAACACACACTAGATCTGAAAAAATAAAACACACAAACACAAAAACACACAAACCCAAACCCAAATATACATCCCAACGTCCATATATGAAAAAACAGTTTACACAAACACAAACACACAAACGCAAATAAAACTCAGAAAAACCCAACGTCCTTTTATTCACTTTTTGTCAGAAAGCTTGTTCGCCGTGGCCACGAAGAAGTCTCCAACAAAGAGCAACGGCGAGGCATTTTTGGTGTAGCGGCGAGCTTCGGCTCGCCGTTGGGGCTTCCACGTCGGACGGCGAATGTCAACGGCGAGCTTGCACCGGGTGCTCTTAGTACTATTCATAGTTGTGTCAAATTCATTTGTTGATACAAACATCCAATCAAATTAAGGAGTGGGAAGACTTGTGAATTTTTGTGTTTTTGTCGTATGCATGAGGTGTTTGGAAATGTTTGATCGAGGTTTACTTCGATTTCGAACCATGTTACCTGGTACTGGTCAATTTTTCAAAGTTAATTAGAAAAAATAAAAGTGCAAGTTGGCGATTCTAGTAGCAACGAGTGGGTGTGGTTCGTTTGGTTTCTTCCTTTGATTTTTTTTGGGTAAAAGGTCAAACGAACCGGTAAATATATTACTCCAAAAAACATTTAAGAACAACGGATATGAGTGAATCCCATATCTCAGCCCGTTACATAGGCGAAAAGCTTACATAACAAGATACTACCTATTTTCTAGACAAGAAAACAAAACCACTACCACATCACATTGAAGGACTCGGACAAAAATATAAACTACTTCCTACGACCTTGGAGATTAAAGCCATAAATGACATTAAGAGCATCCAATTCCCCTGGAAGATCATGAATTTGCTTCGAGTAATCATCATAGTCATCAAACTCATCTTCACGCTCATGACCACTACCAAAAAGATTAGCTGATTCGTCGAACGTGTTAAGAACCTCCTCCTCCTCACTATCAGAAACCACAACCTCACCCACTTTGGAAAATGGGTTAGCCCTCTTAGTGACAGAGGCAGACGGAACAGGATGACCATCATCATCCACAAGAGTACCTTTCCCATCGATAAGAAGCTTTTCAAACTTACTAATTTTGTCAACTAAAGGAGTAGAACCAACTTCCTTAGTTCCCAATGAATCACTCACAAGCGGTTCTTGTGATGTAGCACCAGTTTTAACCGACTCATCCACATTAACTTCCATTGTACGGCCAGTATCCACATCCATGCTGGTGTCATAAGTAGGAATACCAAACGTATCCGTATCATCCATATTAAGCGCATCAAATTGGTTAGATGTAGAGATCGTTGTTCCACTAGAACTAGCCACATCAGAAGTCTTCTTCTTAGTGCCACCAACATTCTTAGGTTCAGCAGGAGTTTGTTTGGGTTGATACTGAAACTGCTTACCCACAACAGGTTTAGTAAACCCTCCTTTACCCGGAATAGTAGGACCACCTTGTTTTCCTTTCTTCCTGTTATTAACAGTCTTGAAACCATCATTAACCGGCTTACTAGGTTGAACTGGAGGAACAACAACTTTCGGACAATCAATAATAGTATGACCAAAAACCTTACACTTATCACAACGCGGAGGTTTCCACTCATATTCCACCCGAATCTTTTCAATAGTCGAACCCGTACCATCAAGTAAAGGTATCTCAACAGTAATGCTATCCCTAAGCATCTCATCCTACTTTACTTCAATCATGCATCTAGCAAAGCTACTACGGCCCCACGATTCCTTGCACATTTGGCTGGTAAAAGCATCTAACCTTTTGGGCGTCCCAATCAAAGTAGCGAGAAGACTAAGCCCGTCATCCGAAAACATAGCTAGAGGAACATCATGGAATTTAACCCACACTGGAATGTTAGTTAAATCCTCTTTAAGCAAGTTTGTGTTCAATGTCCATGGTTTAAGAATAATAGGAACATTACGAATCAACCAAGGACCATTATCAAGAACATCATCGACACCTTTCTTCGAGTTAAACTTGAAGAAAAAGAACCCCTTAGCATTCATCATAACCTTTTGTAAACCATACTTAGACCACGCATTGCGAACATAATAATCAACAACAGGGAAAGCAAGACGTTGACCAAGGAAGTATCCGTAGAGAGTATTCCCAAACCTCATGTTCACCTCTTCCACTACTTTTAATGGGACAGAAAGGTCCACATTATCCTTCTTTTTGCTGCATTCTAACCTCCGAAAATTAGACACATGTTTCTGGGAATCATTAGAAGCAACACCCGCGTAAGAAACCGACTTAACTCCATTACCACTAGTAGTATCAATCTTGGGTGCATTAGGATCAGAAGTAAAACTCTGATTCATAAGAAGCCCAAGACCATTCGAATTGTTCAACTCAGAAGATGAAGCCATATTAGCAATATCACTGTTAATTTTATTCATTGCTTCATCAAACTTGTTATGTGCATTAGCAATTAATTGCTCCACATTAGGCAGTTTTGAAACATGAGATGACGAACCATGCTCCAAATTCTCCAGAACAACCTGATCGTTACCCACATTCAGGTTATCAGTTTGTCCCTCCAAACGAGACACTCTTGTTACAGCTGACTGTAGATGGTCAGCGTTCTTCTCTCCCATATCAGACATCATGAAACCCTTAACCAATAAATTGCAAACAAAATAAACAAGAAGAAGATACGTCTGGTCTTCAAACTAACCGAGTAAAACCCTAGAAAAACTAGGGTTTATAAGCATAGAATCGCAATAACTAACCCATGATAACAGTGATGTCACAATCGGTGTAAGTAATAATTAAAAGAAGATAATTAAACCTGGTAACCGATTAACAAAAAAACCCTAAGATGCGATTGAGACAAGAACCCTAAACCCAGTAACGATTTGATATAATCAACAATTAAAGTAAGAGAATCAAACTCAATTGAGGATTGTATAGGCAGGATCGATCAGGTTGAATTCGATTTAGGGTTGATGGTTTCTTCCTTTGATTTTATAGTGGTTAAGTGTTTTTTAAGTTCGCCATAGTATTTAAATTTTTTAATTAACTAAGTATGTACATTCAAAAATAATTAACATAATACATAATTTTTTTATATTTTTTCTAAAGAAAAACCTCTTTGAAAAGAGTTTTTTAGTAGGCATGCATGAATGCATGATTCTCGTACTTTTAATGTCCCTTGTCTCCTTCACCAATTAACATCGTCATTTCCGACGATAATTGTTTCAAACGGCATCACTCGGAATGAATTTTATGTGTTCTTTCGATGAGTCTGGCGACAACAAAATAGAGTAACCAGAGACGGAGCCAGGAATTTGAGTTAAAGGTAGGTAGCTGTAATTATATATTACGGAGTAGAAAATATGAGTAGTAACACACAATTAATAGATCATCATAATTTTGAGTATTCATAATAATGTTGAGTTTCATTTGATATATATTGAATTTTATTTAGTTTAGTAATATTTTTTTAATAAAAAAATAACTGAAAAAAATGTTGATCGGTACTTCAAAAATTTGTACCCCGTATGGTCTTTTAGTCAATATATATTATTTTATCTCCAACCAAATAATTTAGTCAATATATTTAAGATTGAGGTTCATTTCGTCAAGTATTAAATATTGAAAGGGCTATACTAAAACTTCGTTAATATATTTAAAATTGGGGTTCATTTGTGTAATTTTTTATAGCTTCTATCTCTTTCCATTTATAATCCAATGATTAAGTGTCACCTCTTTATGTGAGACTTTTTTGCGGAAGTTGTTTTGTGATTATATCACTACTCTTTAAATAGTCACAAAAATGACATTTGGTCATCTTCCCTATCAAAGAAAAATACTATGTTTTTCAAGCCATGAATGATAAGCTCATTACCTTATAATTTGTAAAGAAAAATACTCTGCTCTCAATCATAAACACAACCTAAGAGATGAGCTAGTTGGGCCAGTTGGGGGTGGCCGAGCACCCGCCGGCCCCCCACTGGCTTCGTCCTTGAGAGTAACTAACATATAATATATGTTGATTTGCAACCGATATGAAAGTAACGAAGCCCAATATCATGACAGCCATAGGAACAATATGAAAACCACAATTATAGTAAAGTTCATACGGAAGTATCCTATGTTCGCACTGATGATGACTTTGTAGGTTTTAAAACCACACAACTTGGTTTGGGTTATGAGAATATACAAAGGGTAAAGGAAACTGTGAAAAAAGGTTACTTACATTCAAGATAACATGGCTATATTTATAGCCTTTATACAACGTGGACTAACAAAATAGCAATAAAATACTACTCACTTACTCCTACAACCTAATGAGTTAACAGACTACTTTTAGCCAACGTGCATTTGCAGTTGCATAAAATCCGGTCAAAGCTTTTACCATTTCCTAAACCTATAGTATTAACTAGAAACATAACATATATAAAACATATATACATATTAAACTTTTCCAGCCATGTGCCCATGTTGATCACGTGAACCCCTTGACATAAACGATTAATCCAACATTCACCCCCTTAATCGTTTATTTTCTTCATTCACATCAACGTTCAAGACCTTTCTCGAATACCCGACATTCACCTCTGTCACATTCAAAGTCTTTACATAACCCAAATCAAATTCACTACACATGCAACATCTCACATGGCATCCCGTTGGAACCGTTCATTAACATCTTGACTTTTCACGGATCAACGACCTCTTCCCTAGCCACATCCAAAGCCACCCGATTTGAACTCCAACCACCATAATGTTCACACCGTGTTGTTTCTCCGTTGTTCCCGACTTTTCCCGGACTCACGACCTCTACCTTGGTCTCGTTCAAAGTCTCTAACCACCCGACTATTGTTGTCACCACACATAACCCATTTGCTTATTACACTTCTGTGACACGAGAGCATTCTTCCACCGATCAAGAAAACAAAGCCACCCGCTTCTACCGTTTTCTTTCACCCGCCAAACGAACCGAATCAAAGCTCCCTGCTTTTCACGACTCTTCCCGTCCGTTTATCCCGCGAACCGGTTGATCTCTCCATTTTCCGGTGACTTACAACCTATCGCCAGATTTGATCAAGACTAATAGCTACAGACCGCCTATGTTTATCACCGGTCACCCCCGTCGTCTTGAACGGTACTTCCCTTCTCTCCCATGACAACGATCGCCCGAAACACCTTATCGGTCTCCGTCTTCTGCTGTAAAATAGTCCTCTGCCATCCATGCTTCCGCTGCAATGGCAGCCTCGCACCCGAAGGCTCCTCACCTTCGAAAGTCGACTCTCAAACCCGCCCTTTAATCGAACGAAGCTCTGATACCAAATGTAGGTTTTAAAACCTCACAACTTGGTTTGGGTTATGAGAATATACAAAGGGTAAAGGAAACTGTGAAAAAGGGTTACTTACATTCAAGATAACATGGCTATATTTATAGCCTTTATACAACGACTTGCATAAAATCCGGTCAAAGCTTTTACCATTTCCTAAACCTATAGTATTAACTAGAAACATAACATATATAAAATATAAATACTTATTAAACTTTTCCAGCCATGTGCCCATGTTGATCACGTGAACCCCTTGACATAAACGATTAATCCAACAAACTTGCTCAAATGCATCGGCCAGAAATTTTCTCAAGAAAGTCAATCGACCAATATATTGAATGTATACCTAATGGAGATACTATGTTTTATTTTGCTTTGTCATTGGTTTCAATTCATCGAGTGATCACGTTGGAATTATGCCATACATCATGCCATCACCGGTAATGGGTAATGGAGTTGGGAATGACGAGAACGTTGGTGATGAGGACATGACCATGGCACTTTAATTTTTTTTAATCATTATTGTTATTTTCTAATTGCAGATTATGTTGACAAATGATAAAATGATAATGAGATGATGCATGAACGACTGCTAATTATTAGAGAATAAGTTTGCCCAAACCCGACTTGTGGGTTTGGTCCATTAGGGTTTTTACTCTATAAATACCGTATCAATAATACAATATCTCCGACGGGTTTCAATCATCCTACATGGTATCAACCAGTGATCCTAAACCCTAAAAATACCTTTCGTTGTTTAAAACCCAAACACCCTACTTTAATTTTTCCAGCCGCCGGCTTCGGCCGGCGGTCCGGAGGATGTATATCCCATCTCCGTCATCATCACAGTTAACAACCAAATACAACACTCTTAAACGCATCTCAGATCTGTAATCGGGAAAAAAAAAGTTATGATCGCACCCTAATCCTTGTAGTCACTAGTCAGCTATAGCCAATTCATCCTCTGGTTCCCTTCCTCTTCTTCAGTTTTTCCTTTGTTGCTGGTTCTTGTGGTCGACCGTTGGTTTTGTGATAACCAGTCACCACATTTATACTTCGATCGTTGGTATTCATGATTGTCTGTCGAAGTTGTTGGTTTACTTATTCTCGTTATCTGTTCTCTTATTATTTTTTTCAAAGATATTATTGGAAAAGATATGTAAGAAAGATGATATGCGGATGAAAGGACAATGGAAGAAAGGCAATATAACAAGCTAAGGGAAATAATTGGTTGGCAGGTGGGGCGTGCATTTTGATGTTTAATAATCAAATCAACAAGTGGGTTTACTTTGCTATGGTGGTAGGGTACATTTGGTTAAATGTTTTTAGTTTTATTAAAAAAATAAAAAAATAAAAATAAAATAAAGAATTATAATTATTTAATTGTTAGTTTTTTTATGTCGAATCTAGGGTATTAATTCCCGAGAAGACTTTTGTTGGTTGCGAATCTAGGGTATCAATTCTCGAGACGACTTTTGTTAGTGTCGAATCCAGAGTATCAATTCCCGAGACCTTTTGTTAGTATCGAATCCAGGGTATCAATTCTCGAGACGACTTGTGTTGGTGTCGAATCCAGGGTATCAATTCTCGAGATGACTTGTGTTGGTGTCGAATCTATGGTATCAATTCCCAGGATGACTTTTGTTGGTGTCGAATTTGCTTTCTTAGTTTATTTTGGTTTTGGGTTATCCCGTTTTATTTTGGTTTATTGTTTTAAATTTGCTTTCTTAGTTTACTACTCTAGTTCGAGCTTTCGCAATTTCGCTGCTCGAACTGCGGGGAAGTATTAGAGAATAAGTTGGCCCAAACCCGACTTGTGAGTTTGATCAATTAGGGTTTGTACTCTATAAATATCGTATCAATAATACAATATCTCCAACGAGTTTCAATCATCCTACACTAATATCTTCATCTTTCACAATTGTTCTGAAAAAGAAACAATTAAATATTATGTTAAATACTTTTAAATCTAAATACTTTGTTAAATACTTTTTTAAAATACTACACTCAGCAAAAAAAACTCGTTAGATTCTGATTAACATTCACGAAAAATTTGATATAAATTTGGTTTTGGGTTATTTTTATTTTTATTTCTAATTCTGATTAGAATTTCATTACTCTAGATTGCACACACTTGCTATATTAGTTTACAATATTGACGACTAAACAAGTCATGCACCCATTCTAGTTGAAAATATTTATTAATAATATTGAAGAAAGAATGCAAAGGTAAACAATTATTTGTATGCAACATTTCATTCTTTTTCGCGAACTATATATATGTTGACATTGTCAATAATTTAACTAAAATGTGGCCATGGTTCAAGAAGTCCGGCATGTTTCACATCACATGCAAAGTGATGCAAGAACGCGACGAGGTGGCTTCAGTAGTGGCTGTCGAGCGTGAAGGACCATCAAGTTATTAACAAGCATAACATCACCGGTCTTCCAAGGTATTATAACACATTCTTCGTCCATTATTCTCAAGCAGTCTTCGATGGCATCATATTCAAGCACAGGGTCACCGTTTCCATACGTTGCATATGAATCTTTCGAACCACTGTAAAGAAGTGTCAGAATATTAAACCAAGTTTTTCGCTGATTATCCTCTTTGCCATATATTCTGATGGCTGGAAGTGGACCTGTTATCAACTTCACACCATTCTCTAACCATTCAAGCTTTGTTTCCTGCTTTGCGGCCCTATACTTATTAGACAAATTGTGTTATGCTCCAACAGAATGAATTTCTTACACCAATAGTTGTACGTTAAGTGTATAACACAAGAACAAAGAGTCGTGCGTTCGGGTCTAAATTAAGTACGTAGTAAGATGTATAATATATGCTTGTGTAAGTTTTGGCCATTTAGAAGAAAGAGATTAGCACCTTTCCTCAGCAACATTCTTGTCATCGGTCATGTATGCAGACCTCCAATCACTGCCTCCGAAGTACGATGAACTGACTTCGTCATTCATTATTTTGATGTATGTCACTCCATGCTCCTCGAGTCGTGAAACAAAGTCTGGGTGCCTCTCTTTCATTTTTTCATATATGATATGACTCAAGACAATTGGAGTTTCTCCCCCGCTCCCCGGTTCTTCTTCACAAAAAAAGAATAACTTGTTGGGGAAGTCTGGAACCTGCAGTCAATTTGTATAACTTAATTGGAAAGAATTTCTACTCATAACAAACTTTTCAATTTTCAAGATCGTCGAGGGTTATTTTGTACTCTGTATTTATATGTACTGTTTAAGTTATAACACACATGTAAATTAGTGAATCGCCATAGGGTTTAGTAACTCTAACTAATGTAAGGTATGATGATCAATCACATGTTTTAGGTGCATCATTTTTCTTTAAACGAAGGATATAATTGAGTCATCTAGCAAGTAGCTAACTGCACCAAAAAAATAATCTAGCAAGTTGCTAAAGTCAACGAGCATTACAAGGTGACATCGCAAGCAAGGATTGGATTACTAATCCAATCGGTCCACGAGAGATGTACACGCTTATTCCTATGACTAATTGCAAGCAAATGAATTCAAGGGGCATCACATAAATGATAAATCATAATCGCTATTGTAAGGGAGGTGATTCAGACACTTTCTATTTGGGATCTACAAGTAAATTTAGGTGGTATACAAATCACCTCAATCGAACTACTCCTATACAAGTGAAAAGGCGTACGTTGACCTTTCCTTTTAATTGTTTTTATCATGTTGAAAACTGAAACAAACTTATTTATGAAAGCACATGGATGGATCATGATCAAACATATTATCCATAGAGCAAAGAATTTACGTAAGTCATCTCATGATGAAAAGAAATTCGCTTATCCGGAGGGGCTTCATTAGCGGTGTAAATCCTGCCAACGACTTTGGTTCGAGGGGCTCGACCACCAAGATAGGGAGCTTCGGGGAATCCAAAAGCTTCAACAACATCGTTGAAGTCGGAAGGAGTCTCAACATGAAATCCTCTAAAGAAAATAACACCATTTTTTTCTAGCAGAGACTCTAGCCACGGCTTTTTAGCTTTAATCGCCTCAATGAAACTACAAGTGTTAGAAGCTGGTGACAACACCACTGGGAAGACAACGCCGTCGGCATATGATTTTTGCTCAGGTAAGTTAACTTCTTGGAAGAATTTTCCTGTAGTCATAATAATTGATGAGTTGGGTATGAAATAATGCAGTTGATGATGAGCCACATATTTAATATATTCGCCGGCCTGCTATTAATGGAATGGTCCATATTGTAGAAACGTGTTAAGTTCTTAATATGTGTTCAATTGAAAAATGCATGCATCTATTTTTATTTACTAAATATCCATATGGCTGCTATAGAGATATTTTTTTTAATAATGGATTGGTCGACATGCAATTCAAAGTTAGATGGGGTTGGTAAGAAAAAAAAAAAAAATAAAATAAATAAAAGATGTGCTTGAATGGGAAATAATTAGCGAGCAGGTTTGTTTGTTTTTTCCTTTTAAAGTTCTTACTAAAATTTCCTATTGTGTAGTTAGATCTTCGGGTTCTTTGTGACGAGTGGCCGGTTTGAAGGTTTTTTTTCACTGTTTAGCTTTTATTGTATATTGTCGATGCAAATATTGTTTGGCTAGGATTCTTCATGCTTGACAACCTGTACTAAACCCTAACATGAGAGTAACCGCGGGTAGGAACTAGTAATAATGCTTTAAGAGACCTCCAACAAGTATATGAGATTTGATGAGTAATGGTTAGGCTGAAATATTGCAACCAAACTTTGAGTTGACTTTCTTTGTCAAATATTCTGATGGCTGGCAATGGATCTGTTATAAGCTTTACAGCATTCCCTATCCATTCCAGCTTTGTTCCTAACTCCGCCACCCAGTCAAACAAACATTGTTCCAGTGAGCGGATTAACATATTTAGAGTCAGTTTATTTTTTTAAGGCGGTATAACTAAGTTTTAGCAATTAGCAATGTAGTGAAGCACAAGCATACATTTCCTTAAGATGATTCTTGTCATCGGTATTGTATGCAGACTTCCAGCCTCTGCCATTGTAGGACAATGGATGGTCCTCATCATTCATCATTTTTATATATCTCATTCCATATTTCTCGAGCTTTGCAACAAACTCTGGGTGCTTTTCTTTCATCTTTTCGTATATGATATGACTCAATACTAATGGTGTTTGTCCCCCGCTTCCTGGTGCTTCTTCACAAAAGAAAAATAACTTGCTGGGGAAGTTTGGAGCCTGCTGCTTGACCAATTGCATAGTTTTATATTAGTGAAATTAAATTTAGTCAATAGTTTCATTTAGTTTACGCATAACTTGGGGACAAAATCGTAAACCATGAAACGAAACTATTTGAGAATTGTATATCTTTCTGTAAAAAGATTTTCATAAGCCTGAAAGACTGGTTAAGACTGGTTTTCGTACCGTTCAGACCCAAATAGGCCTAGTATTTTGCTCCTGGTCCATTGCTTAATCTAGGCTTTATGCATCTCTAACTATACATATAGTTAAGTTTCTTAAATCATATTCTCGTCAGTTTTTGGCTCTGGATTTATGGTTTATCTCTAGAAAAGAGTCAGATACATGATAGATCATAGATCTGTTACATATTTATAGAATCAAAGATCTTACAGAAGCCATTTCATGATGGAACGGAATTGCATTCTCGGGAGGATCTTCATTAGCAGTGCAAACCCGTCCCACGACTTTAGTTCGACGAGCCCGACCACCCACGTACGGCAACTCAGGAAACCCAAAAGCTTCGACAATGTCATTAAACTCAGAAGGAGATGTAACAGGAAAGCCACTAAAGAGAATAACGCCTCTCTCATTTAGAAGTGACTCTAGCCATGGCTTTTGAGCTTTTATAGCCTCAGTAAAACTATGAGTGTTAGTGATTGGTGACAACACCGCCGGGAAGACAATACCATCTTCATAACATTTTTGTTCAGGTAAATTCACTTCTTGGAAGAATTTTCCTGTGTCCATTTTCTTTTGTGTTCAATAGTAGTAAAGATGGCTTTGTTTATGATATGATGTTGAATCTGGACATATGCTAAGAAGCATATATATCTTTTTGGAGGAGTGCTGATTGCTGTAGCAAAGAGAAGAAAGATAAAATATATTTAAATACACCAATTAACACATGGACAAATAATGCAGTTGATAAGCTACATATATAATATGTGATGTGTTAACCGGACCCTCCCTACCATGAGGGGTCTACCTACTTTAGTCAAAATATACAAGCTTTAATGCAGACAGTACATGCGGCGGCAGCACTGTCTTCCACAAACCCTCCCTACAGGGGGTCCGGTTAACTCATGCCATATAATAAATTGATTGGCCTTGCCAATAATGCATCTAGTGTAGGGAGTAGGGACATGCATCTGTTATCTCATACAGTACGTTGGTCACATGTTCAAATGACGACAATATGTTGACATTGTCAATAATTTAACTAACATGTGGCCATGGTTCAAGAAGTCCGGTATGTTTCACATCACATGCAAAGTGATGCAAGAACGCGACGAGGTGGCTTTAGTAGTGGCTGTCGAGCGTGAAGGACCATCAAGTTATTAACAAGCATAACATCACCTTTCTTCCAAGGTATTATAACACATTCTTCGTCCATTATTCTCAAGCAGTCTTCGATGGCATCATATTCAAGCATGGGGTCTCCATTTCCATACGTAGCAAATGTATCTGGCTTTTGTGTTTTATCATTTTTCGAACCACTGTAAAGAAGCGTCAGAATATTAAACCAAGTTTTTCGCTGACTATCCTCTTTGCCAAATATTCTGATGGCTGGAAGTGGACCTGTTATTAACTTTACACCATTCTCTATCCATTCCAGTCTTGTTTCCTGCTTTGCCGCCCTATAATTATTGGACAGATTGTGTTATCTTCCAATGGAATGAATTCCTAGCTTACACCAAAACTTATAGTAAGGTTTAATTTATAACAAAGTACTGAACAAAAAATTTGTGTGTTAATGTCTCAATAACAGTCATAGAATATAAAAATGTGTATATGTCGATGTGTAAGTTTTTTCAGTTAAAAAATAAAATAAACACCTTTCTTCTGCGACATTCTTGTCATCAGTCATGTATGCAGACCTCCAATCAATGCCTCCAAAGTACGATGTACTGACTTCGTCACTCATTATTTTTATGTATGTCAATCCATGCTCCTCAAGTCGTGAAACAAACTCTGGGTGCTTCTCTTTCATTTTTTCATATATGATATGACTCAAGACAACCGGAGTTTCTCCCCCGCTCCCCGGTTCTTCTTCACAAAAGAAGAATAACTTGTTTGGGAAGTCTGGAACCTGCAGTCAATTTGTATAACTTCATTCGAATGAATTTCGCATAATGAAATTTTGCAATTTTGCAATTTTGCACTTTTCAAGATCCACAAAGGGTTATTTGTACTCTTATATGTACTGTCTAAGTTATAACACACATGCAAATTAGTAAAATGTCATAGGATTTAGTAACTCTAGCTAATGTAAGGTAAGATGATGAATCACGTATTTTAGGTGCATCATTTTTTTTTGAACAACGGATTTTGTTGAGTCGTCTAGGATTTAGTAACTCTAGCAAGTAGCTAGAGACGATAATCATCACAAAGTGACATTGCAAGCAAAGATTGGATTAATAATCCAATCGGTACACGAGGGAGGTACACGCTTATTCATATGACTAATCCAAGCAAAGGAATTCTAGGGGCATCACATAATTCATAATCGCTATTGTAAGGGAGGTGATTCAGAGTAAATTAGGTGGTGTACAAATCACCTAATCCGAACTACTCCTATAAAAGTGAAAAAGAGAAAAAGAAAAAACACATTAAAGTGTATTTGACCTTTCCTTAAATTTGTTTTTATCATGTTGAAAACTGGAAAAAAAAAAAAAAAAAAAAAAAAACTTATTTATGAAAGCATATGGATGGATCATGATCAAACTTATATATCTATAGAGCAAAGAATTTACGTAAGCCATCTCATGATGAAAAGGAATTCGCTTATCCGGAGGGGCTTCATTAGCGGTGTAAATCCTGCCAACAACTTTGGTTCGAACGGCTCGGCCACCAAGATAGGGAGCTTCAGGGAATCCAAAAGCTTCAACAACATCGTTGAAGTCCGAAGGAGTCTCAACATGAAATCCTCTAAAGAAAATAACACCATTTTTTTCTAGTAGAGACTCTAGCCACGGCTTTTGAGCTTTAATCGCCTCAATGAAACTACAAGTGTTAGAAGCTGGTGACAACACCGTTGGGAAGACAACGCCGTCGGCATATGATTTTTGCTCAGGTAAGTTAACTTCTTGGAAGAATTTACCTGTACTCATAATAATTGATGAGTTGGGTATGAAATAATGCAGTTGATGATGAGCCACATATATAATATATTCGCCGGCCTGCTAATAATGGAATGGTCCATATTGTAGAAACGTGTTAAGTTCTTAATATGTGTTCAATTGAAAAATGCATACATCTATTTTTATTTACTAAATATCCATATGGCTGCTATAGAGATATTTTTTCTAAAGGATTAATTGGTCGACATTTCAAAGTTAAATGGGGTTGGTAAGGGAAAACAAAAAAAAAAAAAAAAAAAAGTGCTTGAATGGGAAATAATTAGCGAGTGGTCCACCAGGTTTGTTTGTTTTTTCCTTTTAAAGTTCTTACTAAAATTTCCTATATTGTAGTTAGATCTTTGGGTTCTTTGTGACGAGTGGCCGGTTTGAAGCTTTTTTTTCACTGTTTAGCTTTTATTGTATATTTTGGATGCAAATATTGTTTGGCTAGGAGCAATTAGTGTCAGCATTATTTTCACTGCTAAGCTCCTTTTGGATGGATCCTTCATGCTTGACAACCTCTACTAAACCCTTACATGAGAGTAACTGCGGGTAGGAACTAGGAATAATGCTTTAAGAGACCTCCAACAACTATATGAGATTTGATGAGTAATGGTTAGGCTGAAATATTGCAAGTTTAAGTCATATATAAAAGAGAAAAAGATGATGTATCCATATCAAAATAAAATAGGATGAATAACTAGTTTTATAAAATTTTCATTTAATATTTGAGCAGTGATTAAGAGAATAAATTTTATGACTAAAGTTGAATGAAAGTAATGGGAAGAGCCTTGTTTGGCATGCCTAATTACCTTTATATGCAGTTTTCATTAATATTTCCTTTTACCAAATTCACCTCTTTTGAGTTTCAATGTTGGGTTCAAACTTACTGCATATCGGCAAAAGATGAATTTCTAGTCTAACATATCAGTCAAATCAGATTGATCAACTATCCTAGTTTGAACTAAATACTTTATAATGAAAATTACGTGGTGTTACATGTCGTGAAATAGTGATCTTAACATCAACAAAAGAAACTAAATACGTCTTTTTGAATGAAAACGGAAGTAATTAAGAATGGAAGCTTATATCAACGATGACAAACTTGTAAATATGGTTGATTTATGATATTCAGTTATGTTTTAACAAATTGCTGTTTCTAAAATGTGACAAGCCATTCTTATATAACATGTTCAGAACATGATGCACGTTTTTCATCATCACATATATTCATTAATCTTTCGAGAAAGCCAGATCTTGTGGCTAAAGAGATAATCATTCCCATCACTTGCAAAGAGATGCAAGTACGCGTCGAGGTGGCTTTAGCACCGGCTTTCGAGCATGAAGGACCATCAAATTATTAACGAGCATAACGTCACCTTTCTTCCAAGGTATAACAACACACTCTTCTTCCAATATCTCCAAACAGTCTTTCTTAGCTTGTTCAGGCACAAGATCTCCGTTTCCAAGCTCAACAAATGCTTCTGGATCATGAATATCATTAGTCATTGGACTAATTTTACCAGTCGAAAGATTATTGAACCAAACTTTGCGTTGACTTTCTTTGTCAAATATTCTGATGGCTGGCAATGGATCTGTTATAAGCTTTACAGCATTCCCTATCCATTCCAGCTTTGTTCCTAACTCCGCCACCCTGTCAAACAAACATTGTTCCAGTGAGCGGATTAACATATTTAGAGTCAGTTTATTTTCTTAACGCGGTATAACTTATAAGTTTTAGCAATGTAGTGAACCACAAGCATACATTTCCATAAGATGATTCTTGTCATCGGTATTGTATGCAGACTTCCAGCCTCTGCCATTGTAGGACGATGGATGGTCCTCATCATTCATCATTTTTATATATCTCATTCCATATTTCTCGAGCTTTGCAACAAACTCTGGGTGCTTTTCTTTCATCTTTTCATATATGATATGACTCAATACTAATGGTGTTTGTCCCCCGCTTCGTGGTGCTTCTTCACAAAAGAAAAATAACTTGCTGGGGAAGTTTGGAGCCTGCTGCTTGACCAATTGCATAGTTTTATATTAGTGAAATTAAATTTAGTCAATAGTTTCATTTAGTTTACGCATAACTTGGGGACAAAATCGTAAACCATGAAACCAAACTATTTGAGAATTGTATATCTTTCTGTAAAAAGATTTTCATAAGCCTGAAAGGCAGGTTAATTAAGACTGGTTTTCGTACCGTTCAGACCCAAATAGTCCTAGTATTTTGGTCCTGGTCCATTGCTTAATCTAGGCTTTATGCATCTCTAACTATACATATAGTTAAGTTTCTTTAATCATATTCTCATCAGTTTTTGGGTCTGGATTTATGGTTTATCTCTAAAAAAGAGTCAGATACATGATATATCATAGATCTGTTACATAGTTATAGAATCAAAGATCTTACAGAAGCCATTTCATGATGGAACGGAATTGCATTCTCGGGAGGATCTTCATTAGCAGTGCAAACCCGTCCCACGACTTTAGTTCGACGAGCCCGACCACCCACGTACGGCAACTCAGGAAACCCAAAAGCTTCGACAATGTCATTAAACTCAGAAGGAGATGTAACAGGAAAGCCTCTAAAGAGAATAACACCTCTCTCATTTAGAAGTGACTCTAGCCATGGCTTTTGAGCTTTTATAGCCTCAGTAAAACTATGAGTGTTAGTGATTGGTGACAACACCGCCGGGAAGACAATACCATCTTCATAAGATTTTTGTTCAGGTAAATTCACTTCTTGGAAGAATTTTCCTTTGTCCATTTTCTTTTGTGTTCAATAGTAGTAAGTAGAAAGATGGCTTTGTTTATGATACGATGTTGAATTTGGGCATATGCTAAGAAGCATATATATCTTATAGGAGGAGTGTTGATTGCTGTAGCAAAGAGAAGAATGATAAAATATATATAAACACACCGATCAACACATGACAAATAATGCAGCTGATAAGCTGCATATATAATAATGAAATGGTCCATATTGTAGATACGTGTTAAGTTCTTAAGATGTGTTCAATTGACAAATGCATGCATCTATTTTTATTTGCTAAATATCGATATGGCTGCTATAGGGATATTTTTTCTAATAATGGATTGGTCAACATTTCAAAGTTAGTGGGCCTGCAGGTTTGTTTGTTTTTTCTAATAATGGATATGGCTGCTATAGAGATATTTTTTTTCTATATTCGGGTTCTTTGTAACGAGTGGCCGGTTTGAAACCTTTTTTTTTTCTTTTTTTCTATATTGTATATTTTGGATGCAAATATAGTTTGGCTAGGAGCAATTAGTGTCAGCATTTTTTTCACTGCTAAGCTCCTTTTGGATGGTCCTTCCTGCTTGACAACCTGTACTAAACCCTTACTTGAGAGTAACCGCGGGTAGGAATTAGAAATAACGCTTTAAGAGACCTCCGACAAGTATATGAGATTTGATGAGTGTAGTGGTTAGGCTGAAATATTGCAAGTTCAAGTCATATATAAAAGAGAAAAAGATCCATATCAAAATAAAATAGGAAGAATAACTAGTTTTATAAAATTTTCATTTAATAATTGAGCGGTGATTAAGAGAATAAATTAAATGACTAAAGTTGAATGAAAGTAATCGGAAGAGCCTTGTTGGCATGCCTAATTACCTTTATATGCAGTTTTCATTAATATTTCCTTTTACCAAATTCACCTCTTTTGAGTTTCAATGTTGGGTTCATACTTACAGCAGATCGGCAAAAGATGAATTTCTAATCTAACATATCAGTAAAATCAGATTGATCAACTATCCTATTTTGAAATAAAAACTTTATGATGAAAATTTACGTGGTGTTACATGTCGTGAAATAGTGATCTTAACATCAACAAAAGAAACTAAATGCGTCTTTGTGCATGAAAATGGAAGTAATTAAGAATGGGAGCTTATCAACGATGACAAACTTGTAAACATGGTTGATTTACGATATTCAGTTATGTTTTAACAAATTGCTGTTCCTAAAATGTGACAAGCCATTCTTATTTAAAATGTTCGGAACATGATGCTCGTTTTTCATCATCACATATATTATTCATTAATCTTTCGAGAAAGCCAGATCTTGTGGCTAAAGAGATAATCATTCCCATCACTTGCAAAGAGATGCAAGTACGCGTCGAGGTGGCTTTAGCACCGGCTTTCGAGCATGAAGGACCATCAAATTATTAACGAGCATAACGTCACCTTTCTTCCAAGGTATAACAACACACTCTTCTTCCAATATCTCCAAACAGTCTTCCTTACCTTGTTCAGGCACAAGATCTCCGTTTCCAAGCTCAACAAACGCTTCTGGATCATGAATATCATTAGTCATTGGACCAATTTTACCAGTCGAAAGATTATTGAACCAAACTTTGCGTTGACTTTCTTTGTCAAATATTCTGATGGCTGGCAATGGATCTGTTATAAGCTTTACAGCATTCCCTATCCATTCCAGCTTTGTTCCTAACTCCGCCACCCTGTCAAACAAACATTGTTCCAGTGAGCGGATTAACATATTTAGAGTCAGTTTATTTTCTTAACGCGGTATAACTTATAAGTTTTAGCAATGTAGTGAACCACAAGCATACATTTCCTTAAGATGATTCTTGTCATCGGTATTGTATGCAGACTTCCAGCCTCTGCCATTGTAGGACGATGGATGGTCCTCATCATTCATCATTTTTATATATCTCATTCCATATTTCTTGAGCTTTGCAACAAACTCTGGGTGCTTTTCTTTCATCTTTTCGTATATGATATGACTCAATACTAATGGTGTTTGTCCCCCGCTTCCTGGTGCTTATTCACAAAAGAAAAATAACTTGCTGGGGAAGTTTAATTGGAGCCTGCTGCTTGACCAATTGCATAGTTTTATATTAGGGAAATTAAATTTAGTCAATAGTTTCATTTAGTTTACACATAACTTGGGGACAAAACAGTAAACCAAGAAATCAAACTATTTGAGAATTGTATATCTTTCTGTAAAAAGATTTTCATAAGCCTGAAAGGCAGGTTAAGACTGGTTTTCGTACCGTTAAGACCCAAATAGGCCTAGTATTTTGGTCCTGGTCCATTGCTTAATCTAGGCTTTATGCATTTCTAACTATACATATATTTAAGTTTCTTTAATCATATTCTCGTCAGTTTTTGGGTCTGGATTTATGGTTTATCTCTAAAAAAGAGTCAGATACATGATATATCATAGATCTGTTACATATTTATAGAATCAAAGATCTTACAGAAGCCATTTCATGATGGAACGGAATTGCATTCTCGGGAGGATCTTCATTAGCAGTGCAAACCCGTCCCATGACTTTAGTTCGACGAGCCCGACCACCCACGTACGGCAACTCAGGAAACCCAAAAGCTTCGACAATGTCATTAAACTCAGAAGTGTTGGTTGTTATTTGTAAACAGGTTCCCAGATTAGGGTTTAGATAATCAATAAAGGTACCGGATATTCACTTGAAATCGTGGTATCACTTTTCAATAGAAACTATTCGACCCTATGCCTGGGTTACACGAATATCTCTATGGGATAAGACCAAGTGATGTTCTTGCTTTAGGCACAAACCAAGAACCCGATGCGTATTGAAGTGTTTAGGGTTTTGTGTTTTTCGTATTGTATCTTGTATCGTATCTCATGCAGAATGATGTGACCTCTATTTATAATAGAGAATACTCAAAACCCTAGCCCATGGAATTATGTATAATTAACGACCCATTAATTATATCATAATACTTTCCATAATAATAGGGATCGGTGGTTATCAGTGGAAACATTATCACTAGCAGTGGTAATGTTAACATAGCAGTGGTAATGTTAACACTAGCAGTGGAAACAATAACCCTTGCAGTGGTAATGTTAACACATCAGTGGAAACAATAACCCTTGCAGTGGTAATGTTAACACATCAGTGGAAACACACTAGCATCAGAATCTACTATCAGTAGAATCACACTTCAGTGGAATCACACTATCAGCAGGATCATGCCATCAGTAGAATCTACTATCAGCAGATTTAATACATAACCACTATTGAGTCAGGGGATTCAGTGACCAAATGGGTGTATACTCCATACCTCCAAACCCATTACCAGGTGTGAATTGATCCCTCAAGAGCACTAAATTTTCCAACAATCCTCCCCAAATTTAGTTCTCTTTCTTTGCATGAAAAATCAAACACAAACCAAAACAAGTGCATAAATGAAAATATCCTGAGGATTGAATTTCCACATTAGTACATATACTTTCAAATATTCGAGAATCAGGGTGTTCTAAGAATTGAACCCTTCAACCCATTTGAATACCTGATGATAAATACACACAAGTTTTCAAACACTAAAATACTCCTGACACTATACAAGCCATGTGTCCATATCCAAATCATAAATGTTGTAAAAGCTAAAAGTCCAAAGCTTCCTGAAGCGGCAAAACTTCAACATTTACATAGGTGGTTCATCTTTAATTCATGCTCCTGCTTAGCACTTTGTCATAGAAAATTAACCATTAAGAAGTGAAGACTTCATCCTCCTTTCCAGCAGGTAACAAGCACAACCTTGGGATGTTTATGATACATGTGCTTCAGTCCACTAAATGATCAGCTTTCCACATTGAACTCAGCTTCCAAGTTTCCTTAGAAG
>JARVZY010003370.1:0-34084 GCA_030686995.1 Artemisia argyi | reverse complement strand
TACTTAAATTATGAGGGGATGCGATTAATGTACATGCACATGAAGCCTATACCACTCGTAGTTTGAAAATAAGCGTTGGCGTTGATTTATAGTGTTTCCATAGCTTAAGAGAATATGTGCTATTAGAGGTTGTCAATATATATATATATATATATATAGTTCGCCTAGTTTCAAAAGTGTATATCTTGGTCGTTTTAAGCTCGTTTTCTACGTTCTTTATATCCACGGAATCGTGGGACAAAATACTAACATATTTTTGATAAGTCGGGATGGCTAGATTTAGTTTTACGCCTCGAAATAGTCGTGACAACTGTTCATCAGCAAAGGATTTCCAGAAAAATAGTTTTCGTCGTTAACTTTGTAAAAATCATAACTCCTTCGTTATAAGCTCTTTTTAATCGATTCTTTCGCCTACGGCTTCGTTTTTGAAAGTATTTTCTAAAAATATTGTCAAAGGGTACTGTGTAAAAACGGATTTTTCTGGGTTAACCAAAATGGGACAGAAGGTATATTTACTTGTTTAAAACCCATTTTCAAGACTTCAATCTAGTTTCTAACATCACCAAATCACTTTCAAACACCACAAAGCTAGTCTAATCCTACCATACACCTTCTTAGGGTGTCATGGGTTCCTAAACATCATCACCAAGCTACTCTAACAAGGATCTAACAATAATCTATTTCTAGAGTTCAAAAGTTAAATATATATATAAATGAGTGGTATATACTAACATATGCATGTAAACCTTGTATAAAAATGATAGGAACATTGTAGGAACTTGGTAAAACTATAGAGATGAGTTTGTTAACTTACTTGAAGGTTTAGGGAGTTTAGATGATGAAAACCTACTAATCCTTGAGTTTCTATTTCAAAACTCCAACAAGGATGATTATATAAACTAGTTTATGACAAGATCTTGTAAAATTTATACTCCTTGCTCCTTGATCACCTTAGTTCGAACCAACCTCAAGAGAAAATGAAGAGAAAAGTTTGCTTGCTTTAGTAAAAATGATTTTTGTGATTAAAATGGATGAAAAGTTCATTTTATACCTAGAAGACAATAGTTAGGTGTGCATTAAATTGAGTTGGTGTGGTTTAGGCTTATTAGGACCAAAAAGGAGGGAAAGGGGGGCATTGTCTCTTGATTTAATTAGGAATTAGTGTAGTTTTGGTGTAAGTATTAGTTTGTTTTAGTTATAATCGGGTACCGAGTTTGCTAGAAATAAATTTTATCAAAGTTATTCGGGACAAAATAAAGTTGTAAAAGTTGTAAAATATTATTCCTGATGAGAATCGGGTGTTAAAATAATGATCGGGTTGAAATAACGCAAACCGACGGAGTTATAAGTTTTGACCGGAAAACGTAACAGTTGATTTGAAAACACCGGGTAAATTAATAATATAATTTTTATATTATTATTATGAGTATAAAAATGTGTTAGGACCATAGTTGGGATTGACGGATCAATTATTTAAAATAATAGCTCATAAAATAACGTTTATTAGGTTGATAATCGTACGTGTACAGAAATGACGCAACTCACGTATAAATGACAAATTTTCTCCGGAGGTGAATAGTGTTTTATGAATAGTAAAATTTTAAAACGCTTCTCAGAATATCAAACTGACCTCAAAAATGATGAATAGTAAAATGATGAATAGTGATCGATGAATAGTAAATGTTGAAAGTTCGGGAAAAGACCAGAATTTACGAGTTGTGACAGCCGCATTGTACATGTAATTAACTAAGATAATTAACTTACCACCAGTAAAATATCCCTTTATCCAACAAACTGTGTTTTCCATATCCGTACACCTAACGTTATAACCCGTTAAAAAGACGTCTTTGATAGTTTTCCTAGGTGCTTATGCCAAGTGGAGGAGGTTTTTGATTCTTTCCCAAGCCTATGGTAATCTACTTGCTATGACAGGTAGTGAGTGATATTTTTCTATTTCCATTAGTTATATTTTAGTTTATGACACCCGAGAGATGAGAGTATCCAAACACTATTTGTGAGGTGCTAGTACATAAACTCCGTGCTTGTTTTGATTAAGGTGGAACGATCATGTGTTGTAATTACTTTTATATTAATGTTAAATGACCCCTAACTTGTATTTTGATTAGAATAAAAGCTCATTTGCTTGAGGACAAGCAAATCTCAAGTGTAAGGGTATTTGATGAGTCAAAATTTGTTACGCTTTTATGGGGTCATTTAAGCCTTAAGTCGTGATAATATGATCAATTATTACCCTAAATTGTCCCTTTTGTCATTTTAGGTACTTTTGAGAAGAATTCTGGAAAACATAGCATTTTGGACCTTTTTTGAACAAAAAGTAAAGAAAACGACAAAGTCAAGAATCCAAGCTGGAAATTGTACCTGACGGCGTCAGCTACTCCTAAGGGACGACGTCAGCCTTTGTGACAAGAGGTGGAAATTACTTTTACACTTGACGAGCTAGAAGACTATTTGGGCATTAACATGTGACGGCATCACCCTTTATCTGAAGAAGGCCGTCACGTGTCTTTAAAGCGTGACAGCCCAGAACACTTATAAAGTGACGACGTCAAAAAGTTGGATTGGGCGACAAGAAACCCTAGCCGCGGCGAGATGACGGCGTCAACCATCAAAAGGTGACGCCGTCACCCTTGTAAATCTACATATAATTTTTGATTTTTCATTCATGTGTGTGCAACTTTGGAGAGGAACTTTGTCACACAAACCCTAGGTCGAATTTCAGAAGTTTTTAAGGGTTTCATACCCTTGTCTATTCCATGTTTGATTAGAGATAAGTAATCTATCAATCATTCAATATGTCTACTTGTTATTTGATTCTATCTTACGCTTGTCTCTTTTTTAACATGCTAGGCTAGGTTTATTTGTGTTTGCTTAGATGTAGTGAAACCTAGTTATTGATTATTGATTGATGGTTTGTTGTTATTTGTTGTTGGGTGATTGTTAATCGATGTTAGGCTTAAGAAAACTGGCTAATCTCCTATTCGGTAACTTGCTTGAACGTCTTAAGAAACATGAATCGGATGTGTACTACGATTTTAATGGTTGTATTTAATGCATAAGTAATTATTAAGGAGGCCATGGTAAGGATACTTAACGTGTCGCCATAGGAAGAGATAGAAGCTTATAGAGTTGGGGAAGATCGTACACGGCCCCACAAATGGTATTAAGGAATGAAACCCGTCACCCACGCAATTGTAACAAGCTTATCAATCAATAAAAGATAACTAGAGAGTAATGAAATCTAAGTAAACACGTTTTCTACATATATAGTTTTACATTACATTTTATTTTCTTGTCATTTTATTTTTAGTGCATTAGTAGTTATTTGGGTTAGTTGACTAGCAACTAATTCCGCCCCTCTTCCAATACCCGAGATTTTACTTACTTTCTATAAAATAAAAAAAAATATGAAAAGAATCATCCCTCACCCCTAGACCTAGTTAGATCAATATCAATCCTAACGAACACTATTCCCTATGGAGAACGATCAATCCCCGGTACTTGCCACTTCACTATACTACATCGGTCTGGTACACTGCCTGGTGGGGATTGTAAGCTTCTCAAGATCCCTTGAGAAGTAAAACTTTCGTATAGACCACAATCCGCAAATCAGTACTAGTGCAATAACCAAAAAAAGACTTGTATTCAGTTTAAAGCATGTATCACCCTCACAGGGTTTGTAAAGCATTTAAAAATTGAGGCTATGAAACTCACCTGGGATTAGGGAAATGTGATTGTAATATTAGACGACCTACTCACGCAACCTGGTGTAGTGTGTATGTCAAGTCTGAGTAGGGTTTACTAGATTTAGATATAACGTAACACCATTCGGGAAATCATAATCCAGAGGTATTAAACCCCTCACATGAAGCTCCCTAGTATTGTGTTACGTTGTTAAGTATTAGAATTTTAGATATAACGTAACACCGTTCGGGCCATCATAATCCAGAGGTATAAAACCCCTCACATAAAGCTCTCTAGTATTGTGTTACGTTGTTAAGTACGTAGATTATAGATATAACATAACACCGTTTGGGCTATCATAATCCAGAGGTCATGTAGTAAATGTTTGAGGAGCCAGGGCACTTTAACTCGTAAACCCAGCAAACTCGTCAAAACGAATACCCAAATGAAACCCTTCACATGAAGCTCCCTAGTATTGTGTTACGTTGTTAAGTACTTAGATTATAGATATAACATAACACCATTCGGGCCATCATAATCCAGAGGTCATGTAATAAACGTTTGAAGAGCCAAGGCACTTTAACTCGTAAACCCAACAAACTCATCAAAACGAATACCCAAATGAAACCCCTCACATGAAGCTCCCTAGTATTGTGTTATGTTGTTAAGTAAAAAGATAATTTTTTATCTTTATATGAAAATAGTTCATTTATACCATTAAGTTTACAATTTGACAATATATACCCCTAACTTAATAACTTTTACAAATCTAGTCCTTAATGGTAATAACTATATATAATTTAATCCTTAGACTATAATAACTTTGCAAAATAGGTCTTTATACCTAATACTTCTAATAAATGACAAAAACAGCCCCTGGACTTAATATTTTCAGAAAGTTACAATATATACCCCTATGCATGGAAAACTTTGCAAAACTAGTCTTAAAACCATGCAAACTATATTTTTGTGAAACAAAAGAGTTTCTAAGCTTATGACTTATTAATATAAGCTTATTTAAGTAACCTAGATCAGATTATAGCTTATGAAAAGGGCTTATAGCATGTAAACATGAATTCGACACTACTTAGGGTTTTGAAAAGAAAATGAGCAAAAGAAAATGACCAAGGCTTATGCAAGGGTTCCTATGTGATCTAATACATCTAATAACTATCCTATTACATGAGTAAAGCTTATGGAAATAGTTTAGAGGCTTACGTGATCAAAAGTGGGGCATTAGAGATGTTAGGGACGTTTAGGGTTTTCTCGACTAGAAATGACTTTGACAAGGCTACAAGGCTTAGTTATCTTGACTTATTGGCTTCCTAGGGACATTATACTACTACTAGGACTTAGAGATTTGAGGTGGAGAAGTGGTGAGGGATGATTTGAAATGAGGGGATGTCGAGGGGTATTTATAGGGTTCGAATGGAGTATTGAGCAAGTTTTGGGTGGTGTGGTGTCACGAGGAGGGAGAGGTGACTAAGGGATGCTAGTGGTGACTAAATGGAGCTAGGGGAGGGCTAAGAGGCGGTGGTAGGGCGTTTTGGTGTAAAATGGGCCAAGTATGGTGTTTAATGACAATTAGGTGACAAAGCTACTTGTAAGCTACTTGTAAGGAGCTAGGGTGGTTGCTTAGGGTGACAAGTAGGTGCATAAGTTGCTAAGGAGGTGGTGACAAGTTGGTGGGTCATGGAGGTGCTTAGGTTTAGGTTATGACTAGCTTAGGATTAGTTTAGGGGTTAATCTAGATTAAGGTGTGATTAGGGTCTAGATTAGAGTTTAGTGCCTAGATTAAGGTTTATAAGGTGATTAGAATATGAGATTAGGGTTTAGGAATCATCTCCTAGGTGGTGGTAGCTTGTACTAAAGAATCGGGAAGGTTTAGACCTAGTTTCGGGGTCTAAATGACCTAATTTGGGTTTGGTGTTTAAGGGACTTGTACACTAAGCTATGACTAGTTTTACTAGGGTTTTGGTGAGGAAATATAACTAAGATAACTTATACATAAGCCTTGAACACTTTCAAACTAGTTTGGATAAGAAATTAGGGTTTTAGAGATAACCGTAAACATATAGGGCTTGTTTAGGGTTTGTGATAACTATAGTATACTAGAGTGATATAATACTTATTGAAATGATGTTTAGAACTTAGACTTGACATACTAGAAGGTTTACAAGGTATAACCTTAGTGATATTTGGCAGTAGTGGTTACGTGAGTCGTCTAGGGGGCTATGTAAGTTACTTTACATAGTAGGTGAGTGTAATGATACTTAGGGAGATATGTAATAAGGCATAGTGGGCAAATGTGCTAAGGCATAGTGAGGATGTGCTAAGGCATAGTGGGGAGATGTGGTAAGGCATAGTGGGGAGATGTGCTAAGGCATAGTGAGGAGATGATTAAGGAAAAAATTTGACCCTAGAAAAAGAGCTAGATAGATATCATAAGTATATATAACCTTGGTGAAAATGTCAGGATGTTATAATATGAGTATTGCCACAGTACATTCCATAGAGTGTTTGAAACCAGCAAAACACCTGTTTGAGACAATCATCTCAACAATCTCTCAAACTGTAATACATTCTTATTCTTTCAATGTATAGTGCAATGATGCTCTCAGTCGAGCATGTCTAGTCACCAGAGTCATCAATCATGATAAACTTCTGTAAGGACTAAGGTTGAGCATTATCTCAATCAAAACTAGCATCAGTGAAACAACACTAAGCTCTTTTTCTAAAATCCATAAACGATAAACATTTCTTTGGTAATGTTTGGCGCCTTTCTGAACTCCAGGTTCATTGGCTATGATATTTACAGCAGAATTGTCGCAGTATACATCCGTAGGTTCTTCATTACTAGGGATGACTCCAAGCCCAAAAATGAATTTCCTAATCCAAACAGCTTCCATTAGAATGTTTGTTTTAACAGTTGTCTAATGACTTTCACTTGGATACTGTTTTTGTTAGCTCATCTTGCATTCATGCAAATGTTACAACTAGCCCTACACACAATATGATGTACATAATGAATCCTTTAGTTAGACTCTTAAGGTCTCTATTCATGTGTTCAATCTCATCAGGTGAGATAGATCCCTTGAGGTTCACTCAATGACATGTCATATTGTATTAGACTTATTGGTCGCATACGTTTATTTAAATAAACATATAACAAGTTTGTATATTTTATTTCCTAAATCACTCAAGTGAAGTTTCATTCCAAGCTAAGGATTAACATCTAGCTTAGATGGAATGTTGCTTCCATTATGTTATACAACATATGTGATTTAAGAAAAACAAACATAGCGCTCCCACTAGCTCTCCGGTATACTTAGGAGTTCTCTTAGTTATAATCCAAATCGATTCATTTTTGATTTTACAATTAAACTTAAGATCTCAGCTCCTAAATGCATGATCTAATCCATACTTGGATTCTTGTATTTTGTACACTTTCTAAAGATCAATCCATAAACCCTTTTGATTACATACCGTCCTCGCAAAGGTAATCGTTCAAGATAGAGTTTTGACATCTAATTGCCATATTTTTTATTTATGAAATAAGTATAATAATTGATCATCTTTATATAATTAATGCTCGTAGAAGGAAGATTTAATCACTGTCAATTGTTTGAGTATGAGTAAACACTCCTGTCACAAGGCGTGCATTAAATGTGTGTACAAATTTGTCCTTATGAATCTTCTCTTCAAAAAAACTCAATTTGACCTCACAGTTTAACCGATTGGTGAAAGATCAATCAAGTTCCAATGGTGATAATCTTTCAAGGACTGCATCTTAGCATTCATAATTTTGAGTCATTCATCGGATTCAAGATCTGATAATGCATCTATGTAGTTAGTAGGTGCACTCTGATCCTATAACTTATATTCCACAACATGATATAAAAACATATTGGCACGCTTCGTTTGCTGCTGATTGTGCTTTCTAAACTTATCATGATGGTTGAAATCATAATGGTGTGGGATTTAAACATCTTGATAATAAATAAAGATAAAACAAGAATAAGAAAGAAATAAAAGACCATAATAAATGTGATGTTTGCGGGGGTTTGGACTGGATTGATGGTTGCGGTAGAATATTATTGGTGGGTGTTGACTAAGGAGAAGATGATAAGGAATGTGGGTAGGCAGAGAAGAAATGAGAAGGAAGAGAGTGCAAATTTACCTGTATTATCTTTTATTAAATACCATTTTTTATCAATTACAAAAATGGAGAGTATAAAGACGACTTTACCCTTATGTGCAAAGCACATAAGGGACTTAACTGAAAAAATTAACGAAAGTTAATTCGAAAGATTATAGGTGTTATTCTTTGTAAAGTTAAGGACTATTAATGCAATATGAAACTATTAGGGATTGTAGATGCAATTTTGGAGAGACCACACTAACAATCTATGTAATTTACTTGATATACTATTATCTATTGTATTGTATTAGTACCTGAAACTGAGAATTGAACGTACTACTCCCCCGTCCAATAATAAGTGTCCTGTTTGACTTTTTGAAAATTTTCTCTTTCAACTTTGAACTTAACAATTTTTTTTGTGTTATATAATATTTGATACAAAATATATGAATGAATTGAGTTTTAAATGTATTTTCAAGGTGTAATTTTCAATAAGTATTATATAATGCAAACAAAAATATTTAAGGTAAAAGTTGAAAAAGAAAAATTACAAAAAAGTCAAAACAGTACACTTATTATGGATGGAAAGAGTACGTATTTTCTTCTTTCATAACACAATAATAAAGTTATAAAATTTTAAGGACCACTAATGTAACTTAATGTATTACTCTCTTCGTCTCATATTAATTGTTCATATTTCATTTTCGGGTTCTCCTGAACTAATTACCCCCTTCGCTCATATTTCTTGTTCATATTTCCATTTCGGGTTGTCCAAAATTAATTACCCACTTTCAAAGTAGATAGAAAATGTAGTTCGAGTTTATGATATTATCCTCATTTGAGGTTATTATTATAAATTTGAAAGAAATTTTAAATTAATTAGTTAAGGGTAAAGATGTTATGCCTTTCTAAAAAAGGGTAAAGATGTTATTCTGTAAAAGGTAAAAATGAGAGAGCCTTAATAATGTTACTTTTCTTAAACCGTGTGTTTTTGTCGATGTACATTTTTTTTGAGACTCGAAAATATAAAGTAATTAACTAAAAGTAAAATAGTCATTGTGCATACAATAAGAAAAAGAAAACTGTAATAATAAATAGGGTAAATTACACCGATCGTCCCTGAACTTCACCCCGTTTTCATGATTGGTCCTCCTTTTTGGTTTTGAACGGATATAATCCAAATACTAATGTTTGTGCACAAAGGTTTGATGAAGCATATCGTCTTGTGATGCTTGAAAAGGGATTGAAACATGATATGATCACTAATAGCTTGTTAATGCGCGATTTATGTCAAGACGCGAAGGTGGATAAGGCTGTCAAGTTGTGGGACCAAGTCGCTGACAGTGGTTCTAAACCTGATGTATTCATGCATAATATTTTATTGCACAGGCTTTGTTCTGCAGGAAACGTTAAATATGCGTTGGAGCTGTATAAACAAATGGGTTTTTTACTTTGAATACTTTAATGGAGGGGTTTTATAAAGTTAAAGATTGTATAAATGCATCGATTATTTGGGATCAAATATTGAAAAGTGGATTTCGGGTGGTGGCAATGATGGTGGTGGGTGGTGAAGAGGTTGAAGAAGGTGTTTTTGAATGACCAACCGTACAATTGACTGGACTTGAAAAGACGGAAATACCCTCGTTGAAAAGTCAACTAACGAGCAAACTTAATACTTGTTAGCCATAACGGGGTTCGATGGACCAAACGCGCACCGTTCTGCAACGACATACACCAAAAAACAGAAACAGGGGACCAATCATGAAAACGGGGTGAAGTTCATGGACGATCGGCGTAATTTACCCTGATAAATATTTTAATTTGTGAATTTGACGATTATTTTGAGAGCGAGCGAGTACTATTTTAGTATTTTTATTTAGTATCCCAACATTAAAAAAAAAAAAAAAAAAAAAAAAAAAGGTTATAAAATTACCCAACCGCCAACAACACCAATACACAGGGGTGTAAAAAAAAAAAAAAGAATCAAAAACCCCCAAAAAACAGTCGGTAATGGAGGAAGAATCAGATATATTAATCGAAGTAGAAGCAGCAGAATCAGTATACGGCGACGATTGTGTTGTTGTCACTAAATACCCTCCTCATCTTAATCTTTTCATTAAGCCTCGTACTGCTGAAGTTTCATCCCAACAGGTTTTTATTTTCTAAAGATCTTATGCAATTTGGTTTTTCTAATACTTGTTTATATATTTGATTATGATTATGATTATTTAATTGGTTTATAATCTTGGGTTTATAGTTGCAATAAGGTTTTGATTGATTTTTTATGGTTTTATTTATTTATTTATTTATTTTTTATTTATTTTTTAAATCAAGATTTAATATTTTTATATATTTTTTAACATTTTTATGCTTAATTTGATATTTTTTTTTGGAATAAATCTAACTTTTTTGTATAATTTCAATTTTTTATGTATAAATTTAAAATTTTTAAACAATTTTTCTTAGAAAGTTTTAACTGTTTTATGTATAAATTAAACATTTTTATTCAATGTTTAATTTTTTTTTATGTATAAATTATAACATTTTTTATACAAATTTTAATTGTTTTATTTATAGATTTAACCTTTTTGTTATAAATCTAACTTTTTTGTATAAAATTGAGCATTTTTATATTGAATAATTTGTTCATTTGATTAACAATATGTTTGTGACGTCTCTACACTATTTATAAACCGGACATTGTTATAGATAAAGTTAATATTTTTGTGTAAAATGCATTGACAGTTGGTTTACAGTATGACCCAGATGTTACTCAAAACTAGCTTTTATTGACGCAAATGTGGAAAAAATCAAATCACTAAAACTGAATAAAACGGTACAAATGTGAAAGTTGGTAATTTAATGGAAAAAGCATTTTGATTTACACGTCAGTCATGTTAAAATTTTGGAAGTGTTGTAAAATGTTGAGTATGTTCGTGATTTTGGATGATACGAAAATGAACGAGGAGTTATGAGATTGAGTACTCATGTTCTCATGTTTCTTTTTTGCAGTTTGTCGAAGCGATTATCGGGATACGAGCAACTTCCAAGGTATTGCATTATCAGAAAGAATTTGTTTAATTGTTAAGACGTAGGAAACATGATAGGCTGTCAGCTATAAGTTAATTCACACTTTCTATTTATTTTCTTCTGATTGTGTATCTGAGATGAGGATTCGTAGCTAGTGTTAGTTAGAATTATTAGAATTTTACTTAATCGTTATATCCACCACAAAGAACATTTATTGAATCCCTTAAATGTAGGATTGCAATTTTAAGTTTCACAAAGCTTGACGCAACAAGAAATGGCGTGTAATGATAAAATAATAATGTGAATATGTCATACAAGTATCAGATGATACCTTTCTTTTATCAGTTATACATTGTGTAAATTTGTACCCGTCGATGAATCGACCTCTAAATGATGTAAAATTGCTGTATGAGTTCTTACCTTAACAGGTATTTATTATTGTTTATTAATGCAGTATCCCGATGAACCACCAGAGATTACAATTATAGATTCCAAGGGTCTTGATGGAAAAAGACAAAAGGATCTCATAACGAGTATTCGTGACAAGGGTTGTGAACTCTCTTCAAATTCGATGCTTGTAGCACTTTGTGAGGTAGGTTATTATCTCTAGACAACCTAAATAGTTGTAATTTGTTTTCGTTAACTGGGTGAAGTATGTTCTATTGATATTTTTTGTTAAGGGGGTGCTCGGATGTGCGTTAGTGATTATATGATTTTGAATAATCACAATCTGACGATTAACTGTTAATATTGGCTCTAGGAGATAGTGTTTGTATGTGCTTAAGCTGTTTGGAAATTGTAATAAACAGATAATACGCTGTTTAAGACTTCAAGTTTCTGGCAAATTTTGTTTTTTATGATATTACTACATAAAATAACCAGAGGGGACAATTTTGTAAGAACCAGAGGTGTATCCATTATGGTGCGAGATGTGCCAAGCTAAGCTCAATCAAAACCCAATGGCTCATACAAAGGCTGGATCGGTTTACTGAACACCAAGAAAATATAGCAAGTCTAGCAATTAGGTTGTGAATTAGTAAAATTGTTGCACAAATCTGGTTAAAAGAAGAGTTAATTAGCAAATCCCATATTTCCTTTTAATAATTGCGTTTTAGGCATAATTTCATGTATATCCTTGGAAATTTCAAAAATTACATATGTATCCTTTTTACTAGTTTTTGATGCATAAAGTACAATGCTTTTAATGCATCAAAAGGATATATATGTAATTTTTGAAATTTGCAAGGATATATATGTAAATGCCCCTTGGTTTTATTGCATTTAGTATGAAACTGACCATTAGTTGATTCACTTATTGAATTATTGATATACTTCAATTTTTTACTAGGAAGCAGTGGAGAAGCTAACTAGCATGAATCATCCCGATGGAGATTGTCCGATGTGTTTACATCCTTTGGTTGAAGAGGGTGCATCAGATGATTCCCTACCATTCATGAAGTTAATGTCTTGTTTCCATTGCTTCCATTGGTAAATCTCCTTTTTAGTGTGAATTGATTGTGGTTCTCGTGCTTGAGTGTTGATGATAATTAATTTTAATCCTCTAATTTATTGTTAACTCAAATGCAGTGAATGTATTATAAGGTGGTGGAATTGGCTCAAGACACATAAAGATCTTGATAATGCTAGTTCATCTGGCTCAACTGCACATCGACAAAAGACTAAAACTCAACCAGGTGATATGGTCTCTTCAAGAAGTTGTTTATCCTTATGCACAAGTAGAATATTTTTATCTTTACAAGCCGCATATATAGAAGTTGAGAGCCTATTATGAAATTATTTTTAAATTACGTCTATTAAACCTGATCCCGGATTGGAAAAATAAAGTGATTTATTTGGTTGGAATGACGTATGTCAATGTTCATTAGGGAAAAATGTGCCAAGAACACTTGGCATAATAGTTTAACTGTCAGATTGCCTGAAAGTATGATCAGTGGGCAAAATTTGATTAGAACATAAGGTAGAATTAATGTAATATATTAAATTAGATGGATCAAAAGTATTTTATGAAATGGTATAAGGATGTCACAGATATTTCCTAGAGCATCGCAAAGTTCTGTTTTTAGTACATCACCTCATTGCAAGAAAAGCGCCTATCGGTCTTGATTATATTCCATTGTACCTACCCCTCACCCCTGCGAGGTCTGGCTCACAATGCCCGCAATAATCTTGTTGATTATTTGTCATTATTTTTGTTAATAATTTGCTTTTTCATTTGACAGGCATGCAAAACATGGAAGATGGGAAGGGTCTCTGCCCCGTTTGTCGTAAGGTGTTCCATGCTAAGGATCTTGAACATGTGCTCGACTTGGTGGGGGCTCATTCTCAGTTGGTAAGAAAATTTATAATTTACTCTCTGAAAGCCGTTCTTTCTTATTAGCGTAATCACTACTATCTTTCACGTATTTTTGTGCCTAAAGCTTGATACCCTTCGTCACTAATATGGTGCTTCTTGCATTTTAAATTATATCTATTGTACTTGATAGGTGGATTTATGAAACGAGTGATTTTACCTATTAAAACCATTGGGTTCTCAGGCTTTGTTGCAAGCTAATCATAGCAAAAATGCTAGAAAACTCAAAAGGTTAAAATAGCAAATTTGCCATTGAAGATCTACCAACAGAGTTACTTTGCCACCCATGTTTTTAGCCACCCTAATTTGCCACCAACATTTTAGATGCCTATTTTCGGTACTTGGTGAGTTAACATGGGAAATGTTCCGTTAGTTTTTTTAAAAATATTCTGTTAAGTACTTGACACATTGGATGTTGTAAGATTAATAGGAGCATTAGTTATATGTGTAGACTTGACATCTAAAATATACGTAAAAAGTAAGTTTGACTCCAATGATTTAAAGGTTCATAATTTACAGCTCAAAATTGACGGAAAGTTATGTCTCTGGTGCTTGATAATTAGAGATGTGAAAACCATTCCTTCTACATATAACGACTTAAAAGAGCTAAAATAGACAAGTATATTGAAACAAAGACCTTAGTAGACTTGAAACAACATAAATAAATGCAATTTTTGTTTTTGTTTTTGTTTTTTTTTGTTTTTGTTTTTGTTTTTTTTTTTTTTTTTCCGAAAAACCCATAGCAAGTATATTTTGGTCTTTATACGACCTAGATACATGCTACCAGTATAATGTAGTGGCACAACTAAACCCTCATGGCTTATTGAAAATTTAATATACTTACCATAAATAGTTACATCACAATTAACAATTCCTAAGGTTCAGGGTTTATTGAGTTTTTTTCAGTTAGAATGATTTCTTGTTAGTTGTAGAACAATCAAAACAATCTATTTATAACTCAACAATAAGTAATTGCTAGGATTAATTTATGTAATGTGTCAACTAGATCTGTATATAGGACACTCATATCTAGTCGATGAGGTTAACGGAAATGACAAACTTGCTCTAACAGCTTATGTTAAGTGGCAAATTAGGGTGGTTGAAAAGATAAGTGACAAAATAAGTCTTTTTGTATATTTTCAATGGCAAATACACTCTTTTAACCAAAACGCAGTAGTTGGCAACAATGAGCTGTTTTGAACAAATTATAGATACACAATTAAAAAGACCCCATCATACTTGATACTTGTTCACAATTGCTCGTTGTAGGATGTAGCTTTCTTTTAGGATAATGTAAGGAGGCCACCCAACTAATTAACTTCTTTTATTAAGGTCACCCAGTGGACGGAACTACTGTATAGGTTAATATGTAATTTTTTCCGTCTCTACCAAGTTCCCCCAAAAAAAAAACAGGTTGTATGGGAGGACAGCCTTAAATTTGTTTGTAAATTAAAAATACCCTTGGGTACTTTTTCTAGTATCTGCAGTGAAAATATACACGAACAATTAAAAAAAGTTATAGGAAATTTGTTTCGAAAGTTGTGTGGTCTTCTTATACACCATCACCTGCTTTTTTCTATATTGTTTATCATGTATGTCCAAATGGGTTTTTATTTAGACGCAGACCCAACCAGTTCATCTTTATTTTCATATTCCAATCTTTTGGTGAAATATTTCGTGAATTTTATTTTCAGAATTCTGAGGACGCCAAAGATACAGAGAATGATAACCTTCTTTACTTGGATTCAGAAAATGCAAGGCGGCAGAAGTTCGAGGCCATTCTGAAGCTACAGCAGGAGAACAATGGCTTGATTGAGCCAAAAAAGACCGAGGTTTTGATGCCTGGAATGTTCCTTCCCCGTCCCGCCCCCATCCCTATCCCCACCCCCACTCCCACCCCTACCCCTACCCCTACCCCCACCCCCACCGCTGCAGACAAAGAAGCTGCCAACGGTGTACAGGCAACTGAAACTAAAACGAATGCTGGTGTTTCGTCGAATAACCACCGTAGAAGCTCAGCGCCAAGAAGTAGGCACAGAGGAAGGAATTCAAAAACTCAACCAAATAGACAATGGGTCGTGAAGGAGAATGGAAATGCTCAATGAAGGATTCTTATATATTTCTATCTATTACAATCACATATTACAATTTTGTGTGGATTATTATCATCATATACAACAAACATTTTCGACCTTAAGTCATCTGTTTTTTTCCTTATATCTTTTAGTGATCATGGTTTCCGATCTTTTTGGCTAACTAATTCATGAGGTTTGAGCCTACCAACACAAAGACTTAAACCGGCAAAATTTTCCCCTCTCCAAAAAGGTTTTCAAGGGCGTATAAATTTAAGGGACTTGGAGCATGTAATACACAAATGGTCTTTGGAATTTGAATGTAACTATGACATATATGGCCCTTGGTAAATAAATTTGTAAGAAAAAGATGACCCATTTGAACAATTTCAAGCCAACTTCAAATCATTGACTAGTGATCCTTAGAAAACAAGAGCACTTGCTCCTTATAACCAGTTAAAATACTTACGAGAAGCCTTATGCTGAAATTAAATTGCATTCCGAAATCTCCAACTCACCCACACCAAAAGAATCACAACCTTTCGGTATCTTCTGTTGGTCTACATCCGCCGTGGACAAGAACGTTTGTGTAATTTTAGAAACAACGGAATACACTTCTACCATTTATCGATCTTGCTTCAACATGATCTAACTAAATGAAAATAGACAGAAGATGAACATATAGGCTTCGGGTTGTTAGAATCCCACATAGTACACCCGGTCTATGTAAATCAATCCCTGGTTCACTGGATGGTCAAGGTTAACATGAGTGCGAATTGAGGGCAAAGGTTTATGGTTCACGAATCAATGCTTACCTTTTTTTTTTTTTTTTTTTTTTTTTTAAGGAAAATGTCACTTAATAGTACAAGTCTTAGGATTGTTCAAATTTGGTCACTCAAACTTTATATCAAACATAAAATCCATCAAAGTTTCAAAATTGTTCTATTCTTGTGAAATTGTTTAAAATTGGCGTGGTTAAAGTATTCATATATGCATTATCATATTGCACATTAATACTCACCCTTACTTCTAACTTTATGTACAACGTATTAATGCATGACTGAACATAAAAAATAACCACAAAAAATACCCAAGTTTAATAAATGTTTTGTTAAGGTCACTCTAGCATAAAAATTTCAAAAGAATGTGACACTATTAAAACTTTGACCGGTTTTTTTAATCAAAACAAAGTTAGACTGAGTCAAACTTGATTACTATTTGATTTTTGAGTGGTTTCAACGAGTTCCATCTACACCTAGCTTGCTGGTATAAGACCACATTTTTACTTGTATAATTAGGTGATTTTTCAACATATATACACTAATACACATATGAATTAGCTGTATGCAGCAAATTTTTCATAATGTCAAACAAGAGAGAACTTTCTTTGAAGTCAAATGTTGAAAATTTTATTCTAGCTTTAGAATTAATCTTCCAATAACCATTCATTGACGTAATTTACCACTTAGCAAAGTTTTTAAAGTCATTACTGCTGTTTTGCATTGTTCGGTTTGTCTTTTTTTTTTTTCATTAAGTCATGTTTAAATTAAGCTAGAACTTTTCATTGTAAGCCATATTTTTTTAATTAAGCTAGAAAAGTAACACGTTCAACATGACTTAACAAGTTTATTTTTTCTTTTCTTATTAAGACATGTAAACCCTGGACGGTGGTGGTACTGTGTTTTTAAAGAAGCAAACATGAAAACATATACTGTACAAAGAAGTCGATCTGATAATTAATAAAAATATTGAATAGATATGAAAGCATTGAAAATGATTTTGACCACAACAATAATGGCCGGTGATGGCTTATTCCTCTGTGCAAAATGGGTGATTCAATTTTGTTAAAAAAAAAAAAAAAAAAAAAAAAAAAAAGTTATTCAACAACTCATAGTTCGTTATTGATACAAGACAAACATCACCTTTATCTGATGGGTACAATTGGTGTGTTTGTTAATGTGTAAATTGTGTATATAAAAACCCAATATAAGGACGGTATGTTTTTCTTTCCATGCACGCCAGTTACGTTATGTTCAATGGCCGGTATAAGAAAAGCTCAAAAAATAATTCAGGGATTTTTTCATTGAGTTAATAATAGTTTTTTTTTTTTTTTTTTTTTTTTTTTTTTTTTTCTTCTTTCTTTCTCATCAAGAAATGACTCAAATTATTGCTCAAAGTTTCACCATTCACAAAAAAACTAATTATATAATAAAATATACATTAAAAGCTTATAATTTTTTATTTTGTATTTGAAAATGTACTTGTCTCCTAAAATGTGTCATAAAAGAGTTGCATGAATGATAGGTGTCTACAACTAAGAATCTTAAGGCCCGTTCGTTTTGAGGATTTGGAATGGTTTTTTTTATTGATGTGACACTAAAGGTGCATTTGGTATCCCACTATAGGAATGAGACTATGCTGCGGTTCAGTTCGAGGAGGATTTCATGCAGAAGTTGGCACATCAGAAGTTTCAGCGAAAGCGTCGAAGTTTGGCCAGGGAGGGTCGTTAAGTGGGTTAAAAATCGCGTTTTATCACTTTTGGACTGTTTTGTCATATTTTTAAAGTTTTAGGACTTTGTTTCGTAATTTATTTACATTCTATAGGTTAGGGTTTACCTATTTAAAGATTTCATGGATGTTTCTGTTAGGCAGTTTTTTGATCATTAATAAAAAGTCGAGGTTTTCCTCAACCCTAATATATTCTTCCTGTTGTTCCTCAACGTACGCTGCATCAGAGTGGTATCACATTCTAGACGTTCCTGATTTATGCCGCCCCGCCGAGAACGTCGTGTTGCCCAGGATGGTCCTGATGATGTTCCTATTGATGTCCTACGTAGGCAAAACGCTGATCTTCAGCGACAAGTTGAATTATTGACTGAACGGATGAATGACTTCGTCAACCTACACCGTCATGATGACGATGTGACTGTTACGGAGGATAACCCGTTTGGTGCTCCTCAAAATCGATCTCCGGAACATTCTGCCAACCGTTGGGAGCAGTGTTTCAAGGTCGAGATCCCTACTTTCGATGGCTCTCTCAAACCAGAGGAGTTTATCGATTGGCTTTCCCAAGCTGATGAAATTATTGATTTCAAGAATGTCCCTGATGATCGACGCGTGCCTCTTGTCGCGATTCGTCTACGTGGTCGTGCACAGGCTTGGTGGCAACAATTGAAACAAATTCATGTTCGCAGCGGTAAGTCTAAGATCTCAAGTTGGGAAAAGTTCAAGAAACATGCTCGAGATGCGTTCTTACCATACAATTTTGAGAGAGAATTGTACCAGCGCTTTCAGAATCTTAGTCAGGGAACTCGATATGTCGATGAGTACACAAAAGATTTCTATGAGTCCCTTGTGTGCCTTGATCTTAATGAATCCCCTTTTCAAATTGGTGTCTCGATATATTGGTGGTCTCCGTCTTCAACTCTAGGATGTTCTTAATATGTTTGATCCGTTGACAGTCGCTGAGGCACATCAACGTGCTTCTCAGGCAGAAAAACAGTTGTATCATCGTAAATCCTGTGGGTTTAACCAATACCTCCCTTCAGCTGGTACTACAGGATCTTATGCCCCACCACTTCACTCCCAAGCTGCCACCCAGACCCCTACCCCTGCTCGTGGTCCTCCCAACTTCCCTCAAGGGAGTCCCACCGGAGGCTTGCACTGTATTAATTGTGGTGAGTTTGGTCATCGGCAATCAGATTGTCGAAATCCGAAATATGCTACTCGTGGACTTTTTACAGAGACTCAAGAGTCAGATTCTGCCCCGATTTCGGATTCTTCCCCTGTTTACGATGAGTACCTGGATGATGTTGTAGAAGAGTATGTGTCGGGTGATATTAGTCCTCTTTTGATGTTACGCAAGGCATTTTTAACCCTTCGTGCTCCTGACAACGATTGGTTGCGCCATAATCTTTTTCATTCGACTTGCACCATTGGGAAGGTTTGCACTTTTATTATTGATGCTGGAAGCTGTGAGAACGTGATTTCTGAGGTTGCCGTTTCTAAACTCAACCTTCCTACTGAGCCGCACCATAAGCCTTATCGCCTTTCTTGGCTCAGTCAAGGTATGGATGTTGTTGTTTCGAAACGTGTACTAGTGAATTTTTCCATTGGTTCTACTTATCAGGATACTGCTTATTGTGACGTGGTTCCTATGGATGCGTGTCATCTCTTACTTGGTTGTCCTTGGAAATATGATAATATTGTTCAACATGATGGCCGCTCTAATACATACACTTTCCTTTTTCGTGGAAAGAAGATTGTTTTGGTCCCAAATAAGCCCAAAGGTGATTCTGCCCCCACAACTTAATCCCTTTCCTAGATGACCTTGTTGTCTCATGCTCCTTTTGAGGCTGCTATGAATGAGTCTGGTGTGGTATATGTCTTACTTTCTTATCTAGTTTCTCATGATAGTCAGGTCGTTCTTCCTCCTGTTGTATAACCTTTATTACATGAATTTGCGGATGTGTTTCCTGAATCTCTTCCGCCAGATTTGCCCCCTTTGCGTGATATTCAAAATCACATTGATTTGGTCCCGGGTGCTGCTCTCCCCAACCGACCCCATTACCGCATGAGTCCGAAAGAACATACGGAGTTGCGTAGACAAGTTGAAGAATTATTAGCTAAAGGTCACATTCGTGAGAGTCTTAGTCCCTGTGCCGTGCCTGCCCTCCTTACCCAAAAAAAGATGGTTCTTAGCGTATGTATGTTGATAGTCGAGCTATTAATAAGATTACTGTGCGTTACCGCTTTCCTATTCCCCGGTTGGATGATTTGTTAGACCAATTGGGTGGTGTTTGTGTGTTTAGCAAACTGGATCTCAAAGCGGCTACCATCAGATTTGTATTTGTATGGGAGATGAATGGAAAACTGCTTTTAAGACTCATGAAGGTTCATATGAATGGTTGGTCATGCCATTTTGGTTATCCAATGCCCCTAGCACTTTCATGCGTGTGATGAACTAAGCTCTTCGGCCTTTTATTGGGAAGTTTGTTGTCGTTTATTTCGATGACATCTTGATCTATAGTGTGAATCATGCGGTGCACCTTGAACACTTGCACGAAGTGTTATTGGTTCTCCGACGAGACAAATTCTATGCTGCTACCGCCAAGTGTGCATTTATGATGGATTCTATTCAGTTTCTTGGTTATGTGGTTTCTCGCGATGGTCTCAAGGTCGATCCAAGCAAGGTCCTTGCTATTGAACAATGGCCCCAACCTTCTTCCATCATGGAAGTTCGTAACGTTCATGTGTTGGCGTCCTTTTATCGCCGTTTTATTCCTCACTTTAGTGGTATTATGGCCCCTATTACAGAATGCATGAAAGGAACCAAGTTTCTTTGGACTGCTGAAGCCAAAGAGGCATTTCACGAGATTAAACGTCGCCTTACCTCTGCACGAGATTAAACGTCGCCTTACTCTCCCTTTCGAGCTTCATTGCCATGCGTCAAAAACTGGTATTCGTGTTGTCCTTAGCCAATCTGGGCGTCCCGTACCCTATTTTAGCGTGAAGCTTTCAGGTGCGAAACTTCGTTTTACTACTTATGATGTTGAGTTCTATGCAGTCGTCTAAGCTATCAAACATTGGCATCATTATCTTTTCCAGTGGGAATTTGTGCTCTACACTGACCATGATTCCCTCAAACATCTTGGGAGCCAAGATAAGATCTCACATCACCATGCGTCCTGGATTTCTTTTCTTCAGCAGTTTACTTTTGTGATCAAGCATAAGGCGGGTGTTTTAAATCATGTGGTTGATACTTTGAGTCGTCGCCATAGCCTTCTAGCAGAGATGCACATTCATGTGTCTGGCTTTGACTCGTTTGTGGATTTTTACATGGATGATCCATTCTTTTCTCAAGTGCTTACAAAAATCCAACATGGCGAACCTACGGATTTTGTGTTGGAGGACGGATTTCTTTTCCACGGCCTTCAGTTATGCATTCCAGCTTGTAGTCTGCGGTTGAAGATCATTCAGGAACTTCACAATGAGGGTCATGTCGGTTGTGATTGTACTTTTCAACTGCTTGCAGGTTCATATTTCTGGTCGTCAATGCGTAAAGAGGTTGGTCAATTTTTAGCTCGTTGTCGTGTTTGTCAACTTGCCAAGGGTTCATCCACCAATGCTGGCTTATACTTGCCCCTTCCTATTCCGATGCAGCCATGGTCTGATGTTAGCATGAACTTCGTCCTTGGCCTTCCTCGTACTCAGCGTGGTAGTGACTCTATTTATGTGGTGGTCGATCGTTTCTCTAAATGGTTCATTTTATCCAATGTAAGTGTACATCTGATGCTGTTTCTGTTGCTCAACTTTACTTTCGTGATGTCTACCGCCTTCATGGTCTTCCGGCTTCTATTGTTTCTGACCGGGATACTCACTTTGTGAGCCATTTTTGGCGGAGTTTGTGGCGTATGGTTAACACTCAACTAAACTTCAGTAGTGCTTACCACCCTCAGACGGATGGTCAAACTGAGGTTGTTTATCGGTCTATGGGCAATTTGTTGCGTAGTTTGGTTGGTGATCATCCTAAGTCTTGGGATTTGAAGTTGCCGCAGGCTGAGTTCGCCCACTACCATGTTGTTAATCGCACTACGGGGTTCAACCCTTTCCATGTGATTTATGGCTTATCACCGTGGGGTTCTCTTGATTTACTTGCACTGCCCAGCAAAGTGCATCCCTATGCTACTGCCGAGGATTTTATCCCACAGCTACATCAAATCCATCAACAGACGCCTGACCATTTGGTGGCAAACAATGCTAAGTATAAGGCACAAGCGGATCTTAAATGGCGTTCTGTTGAGTTTGAAGTCGGCGATTTTGTTTGGGCTATTCTGACAAAGGAGCGTTTTCCAGCCCATGAATATAGCAAGCTAGCTGTAAAGAAGATTGGTCCCGTGGAGATTGTGGAGAAGATTAATTCCAATGCTTATCATTTGCAGCTTCCTAGCCATGTTCGTACTTCTGATGTCTTTAATGTGAAGCATCTTGTTCCTTTTGTGGGTGATTCTTTTTCTAATGATGACATTGCGGTTCTAGATTCGAGGTCGAATCTTCTCTTCCCCGGAGGAAATGATGCAATTTTGTTCGAGGAGGATTTCATGCAGAAGTTGGCACATCAGAAGTTTCAGCGAAAGCGTCGAAGTTTGGCCAGGGAGGGTCGTTAAGTGGGTTAAAAATCGCGTTTTATCACTTTTGGACTGTTTTGTCATATTTTTAAAGTTTTAGGACTTTGTTTCGTAATTTATTTACATTCTATAGGTTAGGGTTTACCTATTTAAAAACTTCATGGATGTTTCTGTTAGGCAGTTTTTTGATCATTAATAAAAAGTCGAGGTTTTCCTCAACCCTAATCTATTCTTCCCGTTGTTCCGCCACGTACGCTGCATCAGACTATTACTATGAAAGTGATTAAAGGTGTTTGTTTAAGATGAGGAGGCCCACCATTATGGTAACGAATGATAGATATAATCCATAATCTATATACATCAAGAGAGCTAGGTATGAATCTTTTATAGGTGAGGACCCACCACTACTATCAAACTCATACTCATTATCATTTATGGCAGTATACCAAACGCACCCTAATTATTTGTTTGGTATGTGGTTTAGGTTTCAAAATAGTACTTAATATCTATAGGGGAAGGTATCAACGAATCCATAGATAAATGTGGGGTTTGACAGAAAATTTATATAAATGGTGGGCCACGTATCTCCTACAATTTTATTTTTTTTATTTTTTTTTATTTTGTTTTCTTATTATAAATGTGGGACCCAACAATTTTTATTTTCTTTATTTAATATTAAAATAATACTATATCTCATTTTTTTTATCAATTCTATATTATAAAATAAACAATAATTTATATTATCATATCTTTTATTTCTCTTACTTTTTTTTCAAACTATTATCAAATCCTAATTCAATTCTAATCTTTTTTCATACCAAACGCACCCTAAGTCATGCGGTTGATAGAATAAATAATAATAATAACCTTATATTCGTTTTGGAAACTTCTCAACCATATAGGACGAATCACTTCACAAGACTCATAAAGCTTGGTAAGAAAATATAATCAGGGTGGATGATAGAAGAGGTTGTTTCTATTATTGTTTAAATTGAAAACCTTTTATTAGAACATTCTTGAAACTAAACTATCCCATTAGGGTTTCTTAATCATATTTGTACAATGGATAAAAGGAATACATGCCTTTCTCAAAATGCATACTAACATGTATCTACAGAACATAAAATAGCAAAACTTGAAGAATAGTAGCATCTACGACTTTTTATAATATATTACAATATATGTAACTAATTTATCCATCCTTAATGTCAAGATTAGTCATTTTTGAATCTTGATGATGATTTAGGTTTATTAAATTGTGACGTTAATTCCTGTTTCAAAGTATGAAGAGTGTACTTAATACCTCTATGCTCGATTTAAATATGCTAATGAGCTCAAATTATGTGCGGTCAAGTAATCAATTATAGTTACATATACTTACTTTTTCCAAATCGATTGTTTTAAACTATACCCCTATGCTAGGCTTGGTGTAGTAGAGGATGAAAGGGAGGCGAGTCCACTATAGTGTGACAATGAGATGGAGGTGAAGGGTGTGTATTTTGGGTAAGTAAATGATCGGTCTTACATTTAATATCAAAAGTGAGGGGTAATGTGACCGTTACGGGGTTTTACGTGATGAATGAGTGAGATGGAGCTCAATGATGTGACACCAACTTAAACATGACCTTAAAAAAGATGTCAATACCAACGAATACCTAATTGATATAGTCTTGATTTTCCAATGAGACTATACCAACAAGATTTTGTAAAAGTGGTAAAGATCACAATATTTATCACCCAACCAACCAGCCCTTGGTGATTTATTATTATAAACTTCAAAAACCTCAAACGAGTGCGTAACAATACAATAGAAAAGATAGTCCCCAAACTGGATGCTATCTACCACACTACAAGACACTCAAACACTCAATACCACAGATCAAATAAAGAGATTGATCTGTGAAGAAAAAAGACAAGATTAATCAAATAAAGAGATTGATCAACTGTATACAAGACTAGAACAAACTGTATGTAAAAACTAAGAGAGAAATATCAAAGACAACAATGAGATAATGAAACCCTATTTGGGTTAAGGAGCTTATATAGTACAAATTTCCACTTAGGCCCTTGCACTTCATATCTTGTCATATTTGGAACAAACTTTGAAACTTGAAACCTTTATGACATAAATGGACCCTGTACTTTATGAAACAAGAAACACAAGAAAGAAATAACCATTTCAAGTTTGACCACAATAGAGTCAACACCCTCTCTCAAACTAAAAATGAGTAAGAACCATAAAGTTATATTGAAAACATATTAACCAAGTTCAGCATTCTGCATAACTTAGAATGCTAAACAGTTCCAAGAGCTTTAGTGAAAATATCAGCTGCTTGATCATAATTTTGAACTTTTTCTATTTTAAGAATACCACAAGCAACCTTTTCTATTATAATATGAACATCAATCTTAAAATGTTTAGTTTTTTCATGAAAAACTAGGTTAGCTGCAATTTGAATTGCAGCTACTATCACTATATAGGCTTAAAAGGTATAAATTGGCCACTTTCAGACTTTGTAACAAATTAGCTATCCACATAACCTCACATGTTGCAGATGCCATGTATCTATATTCTGCCTTAGCAAAAAACTTTGAAACAGTAGACTATTTCTTGCTCTTCCATGAGACAAGTGACTTGCCAAAAAATACACCAAAACCAGAGACAAACTTCTTGGTAACTAGACACTTAGCCTAGTCTGAATAAGTGAAAAATTGAGATTCAGATCACTATTTTTGAAGATTTGCACACCAGATCTAGGAGCATTTTTAAAATATCTCAAAACTCTTAAAGCAACTCTAAAATGCGACTGCAATGGAGAATGCATATGCTGACTCAAACAACGAACAACATACAATATATTTGGTCTGATATGTGTTAAGTAAATTAGTTTGCTCACCAATTTTTGATAGTCAGTATTACTTTTCAAAAACTTGTCATTTTCAGACTATTTGCAGCTTAAAACACAATTTTCAGGTAAAGATGTAGAAATAGGTTTGGCAGCAAGAAAACCAAATCTGATATATAATATAAACTTAGGTTGTCTTATAAATGCAAAATACCCCTAATAAATGTTTCAAGAGTTGATTATTTCAAATATGCCCTTCAAGTGTGATTTCAACAAATGTAGTTTGTACGGTATAATATGTTTTGCATGAGAAATCGTGCACAAAAGTTTGTACGGTACAACATGTTTCAAGCATCTCTAAACCTCAAAGAATACAAACCAAAAATGTCATGAATGCATAAATTAAACACACCAATTAGTGGTTAGTCTTTTTACCTTCCCGTGCATGAGTTACAAATATTTTATCAACTATATAATGTGTGAAAAATCACACACAACAAACCACAACTTCCTCCACACCGCGTGCGCATTGGGCTACAACTTATAATGGTGGTAAAGTAAGCATCATATCGTGTTACTTATTAATCATATTGATTTATATTATTTTATGTAAATTTCACGTGTGTTTTGTGTGTGTAACAATGTAGGACATAAAGATGGTGCTTAGGAGGTTTGGTAGTAACATCATCTTCTCTAATGGTTTAAGAGATCGTACACATCGTTGTCTTATCAATTAAGTGGAACATGCACGAACATTTTTACTTTGATTAACTGTATTTAAGTTACTAACGATCAACTATATCTAATTGTTTTTTGTAGCACGTCAAGAAGCATTAAAGAAAGAGATCGAGAAGTTACAAAAATTGTATCAAGAACAAAACATGCAAAAGGCCAATGAACAACAACGACAAAGAAAACAACAACAACAACAACAACAAGAACAACGTCACGGCCACCGGTGGGATGAATACTTAGCATTCATATTAATAGTACGTTCAAATTAAACATGCAATATTTTACTTCATGTAATACCGATGAACGGGCTAATACTATTGATTCGTTAGCAAGTAAGTTTATTGAAAATAATGTGACGAGCATTCAATTTTTAGTCAATAATTATTACTACACTTTGTTGGTGCATTTTAATATTTTTGCTCTTAATGTAGTTTTTTGTATTGCGGTGTCTTAATGTCACTTTCTTAATTAAACATCGTGGAATATTGCGTGACTTGATATTTGATATAATTGTGAAAATTATGTCGATGTTACATATTGAAAATGATAGTATATAATAAAAATATCTTCACACTATCATCTTAATAATGAGAATTTTCTAAATCAAAGAAGTTTATAAAGGAGAAGAAAATTGTATTTCAAATGTTATCCTACACCTATCACGAGGTAAATATTATTCATTTGAGTTTGAGATCATGTGATTCATGTTGTCATAATGTAAATACTTAAAGTGAGTTACTAATGAATGCTCCAAATTCGATATTATAGTTTATGGAAAAATGTTGTAATAATGCATTAATTAAAAATAATAATTTATGTAACTTACTCATATTAAAATATTACATATGAAAAGCCTCATTTAAATATAATATTTTGTAAAAAACCTCTTCACATTAAAGAAAGAGATGGAGAAGTCACAAAAATTGTATAAAGAACAAAACATGCAAAATGCCAATGAACAACAACGATAAAGAGAACAATAACAATAACAACGCCACGGCCACAGGTGTCAATATAGATGAATACTTAGCATTCATATTAATAGTACGTTACAAATTAAACATGCAATATTTTACTATACAAATTATAATTTATTATACGAATTATAATTTATACTCTTGAATATACTAATTACTTTAATGTTTTATGTTTTTATAGTTTTGTTAAAAAGGAAATTTGTTTTATAGTTCTCTTTTAATAATGCAATTTATTGAACAACGAAGTCCGTCTTTCACAAAAAATGAGAGTTTCAAACTTGAACCGAAAATTAGTACCGAACATTACGAAAAAAACAATTAGATCCAACCTGTGTGCATCGCATGGGTCCTGAGGCTGTACAAACCTGTGTGCATCGCACGGGGATGAATATAAAAAGTCTCCAACATTAATTTCATCGCTTCATATTTAAAATAATTTATGTAACTTATACATGTTAAAAAAATACATGTGAAGAGACTCTTTTCAATATAACTTCTTGAAAAAAACCTCTTCACATATACTCTTTTAATGTCAATAAACTATTTAAAATGTGTGCCATGCCTAGAAATGTGATACCATCACAACTCAAATATATAATGACAAAAATAATTGCCGAAGATTACGCTATAAAAACTTATATACAGCCCATGTGCAACTCAATAAAGTATTTTAAATACGTATAAAGATTAGCAAATGTGTGACACCATGAAAACTTAAATATAAAATGACAAAAATAAATGTCGAATATTACGCTATAAAAACTTCTATACAGCCCATGTGCATCGCACGTATTTTAAATCTATGAAAACTTCTATACAGCCCATGTGCATCGCACGTGAATTGTTGACTATTATAAGAAATAGTTATAACTTAGCCCGATGTATTAATATTAGTTAGTTCAAATAAAAAACGATAGAGTCAATACCAAAATAAATAGACAAAAAATATTACGTAAAAAAATACATCTTAAAAGATTACATGTCAATAAACTATTTTAAATACGTATAATGCTTACAAAATGTATGCTACCATGAAAACTTATATATATAATGACAAAAATACATCCTGAATATAAAATGACGAAAATAAATGACGGATATTAGACTTTGAAAACTTCTATACAGCCCATGTGTATCGCACGGGCTTTCATAACTATTCATGTTTGCAAGTATATTCAAATAATGAAATGACATGATCCCGCAATGAATACATGACGAAAATTAGTGAACATTACATTATGAACACTTAGATACAGCCCGTATGCAACGCACGGGTCTGGTTGCCTAGTTCATATAGAAGTTCTAAGTAGTATTTCCTTTAGGTTATACAAATTCCATTATCATTTTATAAAATTTCAATTCCCATAAAGTATTTTAATAAACCCAAATCCTATGTCATAAATTTACTGCTCAAAAAGTTTTAAACTCATTAATATCTTCTTTATCATTCCCGTTAATCACAATATCATCAACATACACAAGCAAGGAAATGAAAACACTTCAAGTTTGCTTAATGTACAAAGAATAATCAAATTTTCTTTATTTAAAGCCACGCTCAACCAAGGCAGTGGTTAGTTTGGCATTCCATTGTCTTGGGGCTTGCTTCAACCCATATAATGACTTATTCAACTTACAGACCTTACCATCATCATTTTTACCAAAACCAATAGGCAAAGTCATATAAACATCTTCATTCAAATCCCCATAGAGAAAAGCATTATTAACATCAAGTTGATACAATGGCTATTTGTTATAAACAACAATGCACATAAGACACCTAACTGTAACCATTCTAACAACATGACTAAGGGGGTGCTTGGTTGGAGGTATTATAAGGTGGGGAATGGAAATGATAATGAATAAGCATGGTTGGTTAAGTATAACGAAATTGTTTATTACCCACTAATAAGTAATCAACCATTACCCAAGAAAATGGGGGGAATGAATTTGAATCATGAGAATATCCTTTGCTATTGCATTGTATTCCCATTTCCTTACCCTTTGCCATTCCTTAATTTAAACCAAGCATTCCCTAAATGTTTTATCAAAGTCAATGCCCTCTCTTTAACTAAACCTCTTAGCAACTAATCTAGCTTTATACATATCAATTTCACTAGTGGACTTATATTTAATTTTGAAAAACCATTTACATCTAATTGGTTTTCTACCAACAGGAAGATCAATAACATACCATGTGTTATTCCTATTTAAAGTTTCAATTTCATTGTTCATGGTCTCAATCCAGTTATTATCTTTAAAGGCTCATAAACATTATGAGGTTCAGTAGACTTATTTAGAGTGGTAGCATAACAGTAGTTAATAACACTAAGTTTAGCAAAATTAACATGTTTTTCTAAACCATACCTCACATTACTTTCAACAACATGATTATTAAACTTAGCAGGTAACTTACCAGACCTTCTAGACCTTCTTACACTAGGAAACTCAACTTCTGTATTAAGGTTACTCATCTGAATTGGTTCCACATTTCTAAAAACATCATTAAGGTCCAAAACATTTCCCTTAGATAAGCTCTGATCATTAGCTTGGGCTGTAGAATTCTTTCTAGAAGACTATGATGATGCAATATCTGTTCTAGGGGAAGAAGGCCTGCCATCCTCACCCTAATGTAGCTCTCCCTTCATCATAGTGTCTTTGAGACAGTTAGTTATCAAAATTAATCAAAAAATGTTAGATGAGCAGCTTCATTTGTGAAATCCACATCTGCACCATTACTAACAGGCTTATTTTTCATTTCAAACGGAAATATAGTTTCATAAAATCTTACATCTCTAGAATATAACATATTTCTGTTATCAAGACTAAAAAGGTTATAAGCTTTTTAAACAGAAGAATATCCAATCAAACACATTTTTGAGACGTATATGTGAACCTATCATTATTATTTAAAATAGTTGAATAACAAAGACAACTAAAACTTCTCAAGTGGGAGATATTTGGTTTTTTTTATAGTGAACCAATTCATATGGAGTCTTACCATTTAAAACAAATGAAGGTAGCCTATTAATCAGATAAACAATTGTTAGCATACAATCATACCAAAATTTCAAAGGAATTCCCACCTGAAACATAAGATTCCTTGCAACATTAAGCAAGTGTCTATGTTTTCTTTCAACAATCCCATTTTGCTGAGGAGTATGAACACAAGAGGTTTGCTGAATGATTCCAAGATCAGAAACAAGTCATTCATTCTTTTATTAACAAACGTGGTCCCATTATCAGACCTTACAACTTTAATTTTGACATTAAGCTGATTATGTATCAGTTTAATATAACTTGCAAAAACCTTAAAGACCTCATCTTTGGTTTTGTTCAAATAGACCCAAATAGCTCTAGATAAATCATCAACAATGATCAAGAAATACTTGAACCCCTTTCTACTTGTGACTCTGTATGGGCACCACAAGTCAAGATGAACAAGTTCACCCAGCTTATCAGATTTGTGATCACTTAAGGGAAATGGCTCCATTATTTGTTTAGCCTTATGACATACTCCCCCCATCCCAAAATATAAGTCCATTTTGACTTTTTAACTCCAACTTTGACCTTAAATATTTTGTTTATATTATATAATACTTGATGAAAATACATTTAATGTACAATCCATTTATATATTTTGTATCAAGTACGTAGTATTATATAATACAAAAAAGAACATATTTAAAGTAAAAGTTGGACTCAAAAACTCAAAATGGACTTATATTTTGGGATAGATGGAGTACCTTACAAGCAAACATACTAGTGGGCGTCAAATTAAAACCTTTTTTTAGAAACCAAGTCTGATGTGCCATATATCTTTAGACACATTATATGACATAACCATGTTAACCTTACTTAAAGACTTATCAGATTGCATATTAAACAAGTACAATCCACCTGTTTCACTACCAATCCCCAATGTTATCTGCCTTTTGTAATCCTGAATATAATATTTTGTCTTCATCAAACCCAACAAACAACTTGCTATCTTTAATTAACTTGTTAACAGAAAACAAGTGAAAACAATAATCAAGCACAACCAGAACATCATATAAATCACATTACCAGTTTATTTTAGATTACCAATGTGACTTATATTAGCAAGAGTTCCATTTGGATGACCAACAGTAATTTGTAAATTTGAAATGTCCACAATATTAAACATACCAACAATGGACACAGTTAAATTTTGTTTTGCACCAGAATCAATTATCCAGCTCAAAGTTATTGTTTTAACCAATAAACTTGAATGATACAATAATATTTTGAAAATTTTATATTGAACCAAATATCTCCATTAAAAAATAAAGCCCTGCCTGCCATATTGGCATGAATGCTTCCAGAAGGAGTATCATCAATCAAATTCAGAAGTTTTTTCATCTACTCAGCTTTAAAGGAAGAAGGAGATTGACTAGCAGTAGACTACTGCTTCTTATTAGACTTAAAATCAATATTGGCAATGAAATTTTGATTAAAACCTGATTGTTTAAAAGAATTTGAAACGTTTTTTAAAACCAGGTGGATAACCAATAAGCTCATAGCAACTTTCAATTGTATGACCAATCATGCCACAATATTTACAAGGCAAATTAGATTAGGTCCTCTACTAATAGTATTGGTCACAGATCCTCTAGTGTTGTTGTTGTTGTTGTTGTTGTTGTTGTTGTTGTTATTATAACTTCTTCTATAATTATTTAAAGATTTAGTAGCAAAAGAGGTAGCATTTAGTTTAGAACACCCATATGAGACTCCTCTTTGGACACATTAGTATAAGCATCTTTTACCCCAGGAGTGGACCCCTGGTTAAAAGAGATATTCTAACAGGCTGATAACACTCATCAAGGCCCATTAAGAACTACATCAGTTTCATAAGCTGTTGATGCAACACCAATTCTTTACTAGCATCACAAGAACATTTAACATCACATGTACATTTAGGAAGTTTGGTCAAAGCTTCAAATCATCTCCAAAGAGAATTAAGTCTGTGATAATAGTCAGCAACAAAACACCACCTTGTTTGGCGGGGTTATTTTTTTTACAACATATTATATATAACAGAATCATCAACTTTCTCATAAGTATCTTGTAACTCTTTCCAAACAGAAGCAACATTTTCAGGATAAACAAGACCCATATAGACATATTGAGAAATATAATTCATAATCCAAGTTAAGACAATAACATTACATCTGTCTCACTGAGCAGTTAACACATTACTAGCAGCAAAAGAATTCTCAAACAAGTACCATCAACAAACTAAATTTATTTCTAGCTTGAAGAGCAAGTTTCATGCACCAGACCAGATTCTATAGTTTTCAGTACCAAGAATTTTAAATGGAACTAAAGTAGTACTACTATTATAATTAGACTGAATATGCAAAGGATTACTAGCATCTAAATTATTAGTCAAAACATCATTAGTACCACTACTACCAACACCTCAAGTCATGATGAAAAAATAGATAAAGAAACAACGAACAAGAAAAATCAAACAGAACATAGAAAGCAAAAACACAAGACATAATAGATAACAATCAGCAGACAAACACCTTCATACCTTCAAACATAATTAACCACAAATTATACCATCAACAACTTCCAAGACTACCCAAAAACCTAACCTCTAGCGATCTAGACCAACAAAAATGTTAAAAATACAAAAAAATAAAAGATACTAACACCCCAAATCAGTCTGAGACACCAAGTCTCACACCTAGCTATAGACATAGCAGGTTTCCTTGCTTTTCTAGGAAGTAGGTCAAGATTATCCATAATGTCAATCAGTGTGACAACTAAAATGCCCAGAGATTTAAAGAATGAAAGATTACTTACAGTGCTATTAATGCAACAGAATACAAACCATAACCACAAGCACTCTTGATTCACTTAGTCAAGAATGCAAATGGTCAAGAACACTCTTGATTCACTTAGTCAAGAGTGTAATCGATCAAAAAACCAGCCCAATTAAACTAAGAACCATTAGAGGATAAAGATCCTTAAATTCCCAAAATTAGAGTTTCAAGAAACCTTAACATATTGATAACGCTCAAATTGTACATGTTTTTAGGAGCGTTATTGTGGATTTTATGCGTGATATTTGGTTATAATCATATGCTTTTGTTGCTTAATTGTACAAAAGTGTGTATGCTAGTTCATTTGTAGTCAAGTACAGGAAAATGAAGAAAAAGACGTAGAAACGATCAATAAATGAAGATTTATGCATGTACGAAGAATTCCATAATCATTCAAGTCTCTTGGAGTACATTCGAGAAGATAAAGTCATGAAGTTGTCACTCCAAAGACTCAAGAATAAAGCATAAGAAGGAAAATGATAAAAGAAATGAAGGAAAGAAGCTCAAACGAAGAAATAATGGAAGACTCATTGTTCCCGACTCACCTTCACCATTTTGGCCATAAGTTGAGCATACGGACTCGGTTTGACCCCCCGTTCATGGCCACGGAAAGCTAAGAGAAAGATCTACAACTTTGAAGTTTATCATTTTGGCCAAAATGCTCCATCCGATAGGTATTAGCCCGCATCCGATTCGGATGGAGCCAACCTTCAGCCAAAACTTCATTATTAAGACTCCATTTGTGTAAAAGTCAATTCTAGATCCTTCCCAAGCATATTCTAGTCCATTCCCAGCTACTTGGTGCCCAAGTTGAGCATTGATGACCCTTAGGCCTTGAGAGGAGTATAAATAGAGAACTTTGCAAGCATTTCTAATCATCCCTTACCAATTCTCTTTATCCCATCTTGAGAGAAAACCTTTCCTACTACCATTACTCCCTCTCTATACCAAAAATTCGTCCATAAAATCCCAGGAAACTTTGGAGGTCCAAGAAGTCATCATTTGGAGGTCAAAACATCAAGAAGTCATCACCAATACTTGAGGCATCATTACTACATCATTTGTTATCTTATTTCAATCGTTGTAAGACTTTTAATCATGGTTTCTAATGTTCAAAATTCTGAGTTTATCTTCATGTTTGCTATGAGTGGCTAGTGCCTTTGTGCACTTGCTTAGATGATGTTTAGTATTTAATGGTTTGCTCATGATTGTGATAACATGTTTTAATTCA